>BQKN01060406.1:0-10559 GCA_022839385.1 Asparagus kiusianus | reverse complement strand
TACTATTTTTGGAGTTGATTTGCTATTTTTAATTGAATTTAGAAATTCAGCTACGCAAAATTTTAGAATCTGTCAGTTCAACCAACTGTCACATTATCAGTCGACCGACACATATTATCAGTCGACTGATCAAAGATTTTTTAGCAGAACGGCTAGTTTTGGCTGTTTGGTTTTTGAGGGTATAAATACCCCTCTTTCTTTGGTTTTTCTTAAGGGGTTTTTACACAAGTTTTGGGCTGTTTGTTTCTGGGTTTCAAGAGAGAAAAAGTTTATTTTTGTTAATGTGAAGAAGTTTTCACAAAGATAAGAAGCTTTCAATTTCTGTTTTGAGGAGTTCAACCTCAATTCTCATTTACATCTCTTTATGCCTTTTTAAAGAAATTTTTATAAACTCTTTAATCTAGCTTATTCTCATTTTGATTCTTATATATACTTGCTAGATTAATTTGAGTTTAATTTCGTTTTTGCTCATTGATTACACACACAACCACTTGAGTCTTAAGTATTTTCACGTATTGTATTTTTGGATTGTGGGGTTGTGTCATTGAGAGAGAGCTTACAATTACGTTTTCATCCTTGTTAGAGAACAAATCATTTATATTTACGCTTTAATTGTTGAGAACATGTTGTAATACACAAGAACACTTAGAGGAGTGGTTGGGAGAGACTATGGTCAATTCTAAGAGGAGTGGCGTTAGTTGTAAAGCTTAGGGAGATGTAGTAAATCCAAGCACTTGAGGAAGGTGACACGGGTAGGCCAATACTTAGAGGAGTGTCTTGTAGTATTGACAATCGTGTGATATTGTAAAAGTTTTTGGTGAGCTAGAAAACCGATTGTGTAGTTATTGAGTTGATTAGTAGAGATTCTCCTCAAGGGTGAGGAGCGGAGACGTATGTCGAGGGTGACCGAACTCCGTGGTCATTTTCTTGTGTTTGTGTTTGGCATTGGCATATATTTCTCTTATATCTTGAGCTTATTGTTTATATCGCCTATTATCATATTGTTTATCATTGCTTATCCTTGCATATAATTTGTTACATATCATATTTTCTAGGATATTAGTTAATAAGTTTTAAATTTGGTATCAACATCAGATTAGATTAACAAATACCCTATTCACCCCCCCCTCTAGGGTATTTTTAGCAATCGACGGGGTCCTTGTCAGAGAGAAGACGATGACAAGTTTTCTTATTCTGGTTGTTGGGGGTGACGATGGAGCGAAGACAATCAAGGAGCGTTGATGAAGATGGATCAAAGCTGTAGGGGTCGACAACGGACATATTGTACTGTCTGCGGTCAGGATCCTCATCGGTGGTGACGGAGGAGTGAGATCTTGAGAAGAAGAGGGTGATAAGAAAAAGTAGTTGCAGAGGATTTCTAAAAACATGCATAGAAGGGGGAAGAAAATGTGGTTTTTTTATTTTAAATAGGAAGAGTAATTTTAGAATAGCTTTATTGGATAGTGGTTTTCTACAGTATTAAGGGGATAGTTGCACTAAAGTTTTAGTACAGGGCTGGGGAGCATGAATTTTGTAGCTGGGGAGGAGGATGCATAACATTAGTTTTGAAAGTTCCTCCAAGCAATTTTTCCTTATTATTTTGACTTACTTGCCCGCCTATTAAGTACTGTTTTATAGCTAACAATGTGTTTTGCCTCGATGCATTCCTTTCCTTTTTTAGTGAGCATGTGAATGTCAAAAAAACCATTAACCTCGGAGCATTATCACATAATTAACTCCCAAAACTTTAAAATGTCAAAAACAAACTACTTAAATTTAGGGGTTATCAGAAAACCTTATTCGTCTTTAAGATTTTTATCAAAAAGCCCTCTTAAAAGTATAAAAGGGTGCTTGAGAGATACCCGATTAGTGGGTGATGAGCCCATATATATACAAGCTGAGAGGGGAAGAAGTGTAACTTTAGCTGAGTGCATACAGACAGCTAAATCGACAGGTAGCTTAACATGTGTCGACTGCATATGAGATAAGTCACCATTGATCTGAGTTGATGGTGATAGAGGAGGTATGGGGAGTGATGAGTCATAGAGACTTTTGGTACTAGCAATGAGGATGATAGACATTTGTTGGCGTGGAGTTCGAGGACGAACCACCTTTCGATCCGACTCTGCGAATGGGATAACAAGTACCGTCTTTTTTGTTGGTCTTGCAAGTTATCGACCTGGCTCTTAAGGAAGGAGGTGGTCGACTCGAATGCCTTGGTTTGGCATGGATCGGGGAAAGGTCGAGCATCCAGGTGAACCAAGTCACCCTGGCTGGGGCCTGGCTGATTCGATAATTAATGCTAATACGAGACACATAGTGACTGCAAGAGGAGGACTGACACTTAGGCTAATTATTGTTATAGCATTGGCCCCTTTCGCTCGAACTTGATGTACCTGAGTTTGAGTGAAATACGACTATAGCTTTGTCGGGTCTCGCGGTGCATTTATGAGGCGTGCTAAAGAGTCTCTTCGGATGTGATGTTACTGATGTCAGAGGATAATTCTGGGCTGCCGTAACCTTGATTCTTGTGCAAGGATTGTGGGAAAATAAAGATGAAGTATGCTTTAGTTCTAGAGCTGTCGCGTAGTATTCTAAGAATGATCTTGGCCCTTGGCTGGGAGTTGCGTCAACTGCTGCGATTTTGCCACCTATCGATCTTCTGACTATAAGTATGGCTGTTTAGATGTGAGGGATTTTACTGTTCACACAAAATTTTGAATTATTTGACTACAACAGAACTCCGATCTTCACATCTTCTCTTCGGCGATCTCTGGAACTAATCTGATGATGTCTTCAATAGCTAGGAATAAAGCTTGAATCAATCAGCTGCGGAAATTTTATTCCAAGGTGTCGTCGGTGTAGTTGGAGGCTCTTTATGGTAGGTTCGACATACCTAGGGTGTTTTCTCTAACGACGCTGGCACATGCACAGGCAATTTATGACCACAACAATAATCTAGCTCCGGTTTATCTCAAATGCTTGGAGTATGGGCTACACCTACCGCTGCACCCCTTCCTCCATTGTGTCTTCGAAGCGCTAGGGGTGTCACTGTCATTGATGAAGTCGAGTTCCATTGCCACTTTGGTAGGGTTCATCGTCATCTGCCACTAGTTAGGAGTCAACTCGACCCTGAGGATCCTTGTCCACCTCGTGTGCGTGAAGGTGAGCCAGCACCAGGGGCACTTTTACCTCCAAGTCTTGCGGGGTAACAAGATCGCCGCCAACACTCCTGAGTCCAACAAGGACTAGAACGAGAAGCTTGTGTAGGTGTCCGGGGATGACTCCATCCTAACTTGCTCCAACTGGCCGAAGATCAAGAAGGATGCTTTGAGACCCAGGCTGCTATCGAGCGATGAGAGTCACACGCTCGAAATGATAAGGGCTTACACCGGCTCTCTTCAATTCCCCAAACTATGGATGATGAAGCTCAAGCTGACGCTGGCTCAGATGAGGCAGAGATGGTGCTGACGGCTCTGCTTGCTAAGGCTAAGGAAGGCCATGGACCTCGATGAGGCCAAAGAAGCGCCTCCGTCCTAATCTGGCCCCTGAGGAGGTTAAGGGAGTTCAGGCTCATGCGGCCAAAATAGCCGCTTGATTGGCCGGGTCGAGGGCTACTACTATTTAAGGCTAAAAGGGCCGAGAAGAAGAAGAGGCTAAAAAGGTGGCAGTCGAGGCCCCAAAAAGACAACTGACACCGCTACGGAGGCAGGTGCATCTTCTGCTATTTAGGGGGATGTCACGGAGCTTAGATGTAGATGAAAATTTCTTATTTCAATACTCTGATATAGGGGATTTCCCATCCAATAGTAATAAAGCAAAGGCCCCATGGTGGGCGCTAGTGTTGATGTTTGGAGACTCAGCAGCGAGATTAGTAGATAATCCCAAGCTAGCGACAGGGTTTGGGGTTAATACAAATGATGTGGGTCCCCTTTGTTTCTTAGACTGTTGGATCCTATCTAGAATGAGAGAGTTGCAAAATGAATACGTTAGAGGACCGGAGTTGGGTTCTTTGGTGGGTTCTTCGACGATCAAGTCAATATAAAGCTTGAGTAATGAACCAATGAATTGAATAAGTTTAGAATATGTAAATGATGAAATTAGTTGACCAGGAATGGTATACCTGTGGCCCCGAAGGGGGCCTGAGTGATCCCTGATTAATGGGCGATGAGCCCATATATATACCCAGCTAAGAGGGGTAGAAGTGTAACTTTGGCCGAGTCAAAGCAGACAGTTGAATCGACAGGTAGCTTGACAAGTGTCGACTGCATATGAGATGAGTCATCATTGATCTAAGGTGATGGTGATTGAGGAGGTATGGGGGTGATGACTCATAGAGACTTGTGGCACTAGCAATGATGATGATAGATAACTGTTGACGTGGAGTTCAAGGATGAACCACCTTCCGATCTGGCTCTATGAGTGCGATGACAAGTACCGTCTTTTTTGTCGGCCTCGCAAGTTGTCGATCCGACTTTGAAGGAATGAGGGTGGTCGACTCGAATGACGAGGTCGAGTGAAAGCTTGTCTCAGTTTGGCCTGGCTCGTGGAAGGGTCAAGCGCCTAGGTAACCCAAGTCGTCTTGGCTGGGGCTTGGCGGATCTGATAATTAATGCTAATATAAGACTCTTGTCGACTCCAAGAGGAGGATTGGCAATCAGGCTAATTATTGTCATAACAACTTAAAATAATGCTCTTGAAGGGAGTTTTTCATAATTTTTTTACAAACACTCTTGGGTAGATTTCTTTCGATAAAATGTTAAAGGTAAAGGGAGGTTTCTAATAACGTACCCCAAACTTAAGGGGTTTTCTGATATTTTAAAAGTTACCGGGGTTATTGTTAAAGAGGTTTTTTGATACATAGCATTAGTTCTACTATTTGTATTATGCTTTGTGGATTTAAACCATATTAGCAAATAATCCTTGAAACAACGTGGGGTGTTGATGTCAGAAGTTAGGTTGTAGGATTTAGGTCTGATTTTGAAGAGCTTAGAGTCCCTTAATCTCATTTGATGGCTGATTCACTGATAGGAAGAGAGTCTTGCATATATGCAACACGTTAGAGGATCATATTTGGGTTCTCCGATGGTTCCTCCAATGATTAAGTTAGTTATGATTTGAAAGGGAGAAAGAAACTGATATAGTTATCTAAGTATGCAAAAATTGCGGACCTTTGTGCAATAAATGATGTACTTTTTTATATCGAGCTGACGAGAGTATTTATATAATCTTGACCGAGTTTATACAGTCAGCTTAGTCAGTTGATATCTTTACAGGTGCCGACTGTTGGAAACATTACATACAACAATGCGGAATATGTATATCATGATTATTAATCGAAATTAATCAAAGTTTTGAAGAATACCTGAAAAGCTTTTCAAATTTATTCAATAATATGTCCCAAGATCAATTCGAAATAGCTTCCTCAAGAGAAAAAACCTCTAATTGAAATCCACTCATCACCAAAGAGGAGCAACACTAAGAGATAGGTTTTCAAATTTCTATTTCTCTCTGTTATTTTCTTATTCTCATAAGGCTACATGTGAACCTTATATATAGGATTAGACTTGCCTTATAGATTTTAATTTTAAATAATTCTTAATTGTTTAAAAATCTTTTCCATAACAATTAAAGATAGAATATTCTTTTCATAATAATTAAAGATAGAATACTCCTTCTATAACAATTAAGGATAAAAATAAAATTACATTGTATGTATACCTCTTCTATTGACATCAATGAGACTAATTGGGTCCCATAACAAGAACCAATTATTAACAAAATTAATAATTTTAATTTAACAATTAAGTTCCTATCCGATCAACTGTTCATAAAAGTTCTTCCATAATATAGCATTAATTATTTGTAAATAATATCTTACATTCAGTCCTCTCCAGTATCATATATTTAGGCAACCCTTTTGAGCAGGAAAATTCACTTATTTGTTCATACCTAAATTGCAATTCCGGTGAACATAAATAAAAACCATTTTAAAACATCAAAATATTTTATTTTTACAAGAAAATAAATCTTGAAAAATATTTTTCAAAACCACATGCTAACAGGAATTTAATAATTTTAGGGGAATGCATACTAAGTTAACTCATCATAATGAGCATCCTGGATCCTATCTATATATTTATCATTTCTCTAAATAAAATTTAGCAACCCAACGTTTCAGATTGTGTAGCGCTTGCTAAATAAGCTTAATCATCACATCAAAATATACTAAATTAGTAAATTTGAAATGACAATATCATCAAGTCAAAGGGACCATGTAACAATTTAAATTCTCTATCTCTTATGTGACTCATCCTAGAGAATTCAAATATGGTCTAGTGCTACACACTTTACATTGTGTGCTTATAACATACACCCGGGAAATCCCCATTCCCGGTAGTTGAGACCCACCACCACATCTAACATGTCAGTGTCATGCATAATAACTTGTTATAACAAAGCTATTCTTTACTAGTTATAAGTTAAGCACGAGTTTAAGAAATCTCTAAATCAGATCATATCTCTAAGCAAATGACCATCACAGTGTATGATCTAACAAAATAATTTCTAAGGATACTATAACAGTTATAGAAATGATACCCAAATTATATGTGAAACAATTAAATCTATTAATGTTTACGTAATTTGTATTGGATGTTCAAGGGCATATAATTACTCTTCCAACAATATTGGGGGGGGGGGGGTCTGAGTTACTCTTGCAGTTAATGCGAAGGTGACAGAAGGTGCAAGGTGCTAGCATGGTCTAATGAGTCATTAGGACTTTGGCGGTGGTGCAATGATGACTCCGACCGTGCATGTGATGCAACGTTAACTGGCTGTCGCCAATAAGTTCAAGAAATGTCGTCTTTCACCTCAGCTTTCAAGAGAGGTTGAGTGAAGTTGTCTTTCGATTCGGCCTGTCCAATGATGACGCCTTTTAAGTCAGCCTTCTAGGAGAGAATGTCTTACGAGTCATCCAATTGAGTGATGATGCTTTTCAAGTCGGCTTTCCGAGTGAGAAGGCCTTTCAAATCGGCCTTCATGAGACCCGGGTTTGGTTGATTTCTGGTTAATTGAGACGTGTCACTTTCTGGAGCGAGATTTATACTTGGTAAATTCTACTACACAACATGGGGGAAGTGGACAATTCATGCTCCATAGACATTAGTTATAAGTGTTGGAAGTCAAGTTAATTTCAATGCTGAAATAACGCTCAATAAGTGTTGAAAGTCGAGTTGATTTCTGGTTAATTGAGACACAAAGTTGATTTCTGGTTAACCGAGACGTGTGTCACTTTCTCTTCAATAATTAAGTGTTGAAAGTCAAGTTGATTTCAATGCTGAAATAAGGCTCAATAAGAACACTTACTTTAGCATTTAGAAATTGGTCAGAATAAGACACATTAGCTATCATAATATTGACACTGCACAACATTGAGGAAGAGCAACATTTTATCCCTTGATATATGAAAGCAATCGCAAGACTTTATGAGTACCTTACAGAAAATTTGAAGTGATGTTGTTGCTATGTCATCAATGGTGTTCCCATTCGTTAAAATATAATCTTTTTGTCTGTAACGAACATGTGTATTTCTGCATGCAATGAGTTGAAAATGTATGAAAACCCTAATCTTATTCATGAGATAACATGGGCTTATATAGGCCCTACAAAACACATCTTACATATAAGCCCTTACATAATATAAATATGTCAACACTCCTCCTCAAGATGGGCGAAAGATATCCACTAAGCCCATCTTGTCACATCCTCTAATCATATCTACTGAGCTAAGTCCCTTAGTCAGACAATCTGCTGCCTGATCCTTAGTTGGAACATGACTTAACTCCAGTAGTCCACTGTCCAACTTCTCTTTGATGAAGAACCTATCGATCTCGATGTGTTTGGTTCTATCATGTTGCACTGGATTGTTGGCGATACTGATGGCTGACTTGTTATCACACCACAGCTTCATCTTTGCTCCTTGATCCAGTTTCAAATATCTAATCAAGTGGGCGACAAAAGATCAGCAAGGATCCCGACTTAACCGACTCGCTGAGTCAACATCCCCTAATGTCGACTTGAAAGGCGGTACTTGTCGATCCTCTTGTCAAAGACGACTTGTAACGAGCCCACTCGATTAGATATTTGACGTCTCGCGAAGTCGACTCGAAAGTCATTACTTCTCGGCGAAGCTAAAGGACAACTTGTCTCGAGCCTCTCCCATCGACAACGTGTCAGCATCGCAATTAATGCTTGGCAGGCGCATCATGTCTCTAGCCTCGATAGCCTTCATGACTCATCAGACCACGTAGGCGCCGCCATACCTCCAATCACTTCTCACCTAATACTGAAGTGATCTCTCCCCCAGTCGCCCGCCGACACCTGTAAAGTAGGTGCTGACGCAACCGCTAGCCCACACTTCTTTACCGCCATCATGTGCTTGGCCACAATGACGGTTCTACCCTTATGCCATTGGCATATATAGAGGTAATATTCTAACATGAAAGGGATCTGATCTTTTTTTGGACCCTCTACTCCGATCTACTATGATCTTAAGCAATATCTACTAATTGCACTATACAAAAGAACTCACGCACTTCTTCATATTTCCCCACTCAAGTTCACCAGCTGACTTGATCGTCGGAAGAACCACGGGGGAACTAAGCCATGTCCTCTCATAAGTTGTTCTTTGTGCAGGCCTCAGCCACTAGATTCAGAACCAGATATTCGGGGAAGGAAACAGCCCCTCATCAACAAATTCATCCAACAACCATTTTAATTGACTGTGTGATCACTTGACATCAACATAACCTAAGTGCTAATCATCCATCAGGAGTCGACATGTGTCCCTTATTAGTTAAGCCGTAGATCGACTTCGCCCTAAGTAGGGCGACTCAAGCGTCTTCAGTACTCGACTCTTCCAGAGAAGGGCCGAGTCGAAAGATGTTCTAACTCAGGTCCCGTCCCACATCCTATCATTTTACAAGAGCAAGTCGACAACTTTCGTAGCCGACTAGAAAGACGGTTTTTGTCTGCCAACTCTAGAACCGAGTCGAGAGGTGGTTTGTTCTCAAACTCCTCGTTGACAGCTAGTCACCATCACATTGAATGCATGATCAAAATCATCATTGCTCTAGCACTGAAAGTCTCTATGACTCATCACTCTTCCTCAGCACCATGCTTCCTCAGTCGCCATCAAATCAAACTCATAGGTGACTCATCTCATCTACAGCCGACACTTATAGAACATTTACTGACTCAACTGTTTGTTTGGACTTGGCCAAAATTACATAAATGCCCCCTCAGCTGGGTATAAATAGGCTCATCGCCTACCAACCACGGTGAGAGCAATTTCTTCACACTTAGCCTTAGAACTTGTTCAGTTCATTGATCCCCTTCAGATCGTAACCGGCTTGATCATTGGAGGAACCATTGGAGAACCCAACTCCGGTAACAAGCTGCAGTTTTGTAGGGCTCTCTTTTATCAGGGACTTGGCCACCAAAGGGGATGAATGGACCCCAAGCTCTTCAAAGTCATCATCAAATCCCTGTTGAGAACTCAGACATCAACAGTTGTAAAATCATAAATCATCAATCAACTTAACTCTAGCTACATACAAGCAAAACTCACATACTACTTTCAAGCGTAAGTAGTTCACTGCTAGAAATAAGATTGCAATTATGAAATCTCAAAATATCCAATGATAAAGAGAGAGGTCATACAATTTTGTAGAAGAGCAACCATCCATTTGGAGAGAGAGAGAGAGAGAGGGGTCACGGAATTTCATAGAAGGGCAAAACCATCCAAATAGAAGGAAGTCACCCACACTCAATAATTTTCAATATTTACTAGCTTAAGTGGCCGTACGTTTCTTGAATGATATTTACTTTTGGAGTTGTTCCGCTTCAGCCAGCTCTTCTTCCTTTTGCGGTTGGTGCTCGTTGAAGATGACTCGTCATTTGCTGAGAGATTTGAGATTCAAACACCTTAGCCTCGTTTCCTTTCATCTGCCTGTTACGCGCAGCGAAAATTTCGACAGCACTTCTGCAACACAACAAGAGAGTCAGGTCGCGATAAGAATTCTTGTTTCTCAAATGGAACAAGAATCTGAAGCCTAATATCCTATCAAAGTGGGATATTAGCTCTTCCTCTCGTCAGCTCTAGGATTGCGCATCGAGCGAACCTAAAAGCTATTACAAATCACACAAATAGCGATACAACCAATTTTTACATGGTTCGGCAAATTACCTACGTCCACGGGACAAGGAGAGGGAGATCTACTATTAGAGGGAGAGATTACAACTAGGGTTTACAATCACTCAATCTAAACCCTCAAACAAACTCTCAAATCTCTCACAATATCTCTCTATAAAAGCACAAAAGTACTGCACACTTTTTCTCCTACAGCCGCCAAAAACCCTCTGCACTTCGTACTTGCACCAAGCCGAGGAAAAAGTCGCAGCCGAAAAAAATCACAAAATCTCCTTCGCACTTGCTTCTGTTCCGCAACCGCACACCTCCTGCACAGCAACCTAAAAAACACAATCATATATATATA
>BQKN01060404.1:0-37748 GCA_022839385.1 Asparagus kiusianus | reverse complement strand
GGGGTGTCTCGGCTGTGGCCAAGACACCCCTGGGGGGGTGTCTCGGCCATTGGCCGAGACAACCCCTTGGGGGTGTCTCGAGCCAGCCGAGACTTGTTTGGGTGTCCCCGGTTCAGCCCGGGGCCGTGCCGTTGTCCCGCTGTTGACTCGCCGTTGACTTTTCGTCCGAACTCGGATTTGAGTGATTTCGGATGCGTTGGAATCGTGACGGCGAGCTCTGTAGGCCCCGATGGTTGGATTATCTGTGGGGTGATCGGGGCATAGCGGGCATTGGTCCGATTGCGGTGATAGCGGGGTTTTCGGTCAACCCGTATCCTCGTGATTCTGACATTCTGTCGGCTCACGTAATCCGTCGGTTTGCTTCAGTCGCTCACCGGTGTCATTTGAGCTCTTGTGAACTGGGTAGCGTTGTTCGATCGTCGATCGTTAACACCGAGCTGTGTTCGGGGACCTATCGGCAATTTTCGATGCCTACAGGGTCCCGACAGTTCATCGCCTTGTTCCGGAACCTTTTGACGAAGGTATCAACTAATTCCCCGTCTTTCTGTTTCCCGTCAAGCAACAACCCGATGGATATCTCGGTGTCATCGTCGAAGAAGTTGGTGAGGAATTTAGTCTCCATGTCGTCCCAGCTATTCACACTTCCTGGCTTGAGGCGGTGATACCAATCGAAGGCGGCTCCACGAAGAGTGCCAACGAAGGACCGTACCATCAAATGCTCATTACCCAAGATAACCCCTAGGTGTGATTTGAAGTAAATCAAATACTGAGTGGGTGAACCCTTCCCATCAAACGGCGTGAAGTTAATTAGATTGAACTTCGCCGGATACGGGATTGATTCCCATTCTCTTGGGTATGGACAAGGAATGCCCGTCTTCTTCATCTTTTGAGCGGAAATCAACGTATTGATTTTGCTCTCGAGGTTTTTAATCTTTAAACTTTCACCTGTATTTTCATTAGCATTCTCGTTACCACCCCCTGCATTGACAGGAGGATTATTGGCATTATGGGCTTCATCCGCATGTGTGTCCTCATCTTCCTGATTAACCTGGTTGAGACGACTTGGTTCGCCTTGCTCGTTTATCAGTGCTTGGATTTGTTGGTCATGCATTTCTCTCATATTCTGCATGGCCATCTGCATTTTGAATCTGAAATCTTCTGTTGTTTAGCTATGGCTTCTTCGAGCATTTTGGCCACTTGTTCCGCACTTATCATAAGTGACTCGCGGGGTTGTCCCTCGCTGGATACTGTATTATCTGATGCGACCGCAGAGCCAGCATCCGATTCTTCATCTTCTGAAGGTAATCTTGTCCGAATCCTACCATAAGTTGCTCGTATTATGGCTCCAGACAGCAGACGGGTTACATGCCGAGGTACTTCCGGAATCGACTCGGGATTATCCTGTGTCGATGTCCCTTTGCTGGTCATATTAGTGGTGACCCTCGGAAATTCTCCATCTTCAACTACCTTTCTTCTTTGTCGGAAACGCCTAGGCTTTGGTTTTGGCGTTTTGGTTCTGAGCCTTTCGAAAACCGAAGTTCTTTCGGGGACTGTCTTGATGCAGTTGCACTCAGACAATACTGCTCGAATGAGTTTGGAATAGGGGCACTGAGTTTCTAGTTTTTGAGGACTCCTTTTCCTGGTTTTACTCGTACCCCCAACATGATAGTACAACTCGTCGGTTTGAAGGTCGGAGTAACCCATCGTGTGTTGGCACGACTTCTCAGGTATAATGCTATCATCATTAGATGACAATGTTTCCTTCTGAGGGCGAACTGCCTTCTTTGGGTTTTCAAGAGTCACGCGCCTCAAAACATGCCTTTGTGGGCGTGAGTTCTTGGTGGGCTCCTGGACTTCAATGCGCAAATTGGTGCGCGTAGCTGCCATGAACTCCTTGTCATGTTGAGGGTAGCGGTGACCACCAGCATGTTGAGTCGTTCGGGGCTTCTTTATCGGGCCCAAACGTACTTGAATTGGAGTTTTGCATCGCTCTTCGGGAAGTGGACCGAGGTGCTCCAAAACTGACTTCCTTCTTCGGGATGGTCCTGCGGGATCTCCCGGAGCAGCTATGGGAATTATCGGTGATTTAGGTTGGTTCTCCGGAGGTTGAACTTTTGCTGAAGGCTGCAATGGTTGTTCTTTAGCCTGAATCGCCACTTCAGACTTCGGCCTCCATACTTGGCGGGTTGGTGGCGGGTTTTTGGCCACTTCCTTCTGCAGTCTTCTACGGGCTTCTTGGACTTGAGCCTGTGCCTGCGCTGACAGTGCGCAGCGCTTGCGAATGCGCTCATCCAGTGTCAAACGATTCCGTTTGACACGGATCCATTTATTCGTTGACGAATTGGAGGAGCTGCCATTCATTGGTTGTTGAGGCTGTTTGCCTCTCCTATTCTTCAGATCCGCGTCGTAGCGGATTCCGTCAGTGGACTCCATCACCTTTGCGAATTGCCGTGTCAGGCGTTGACGTCTCCTCTGGCGGGCTCTCTTTAAGAGAGTCACTACGCCCTTAGCGGCGGAGGAATTGGCCAGAACAGATTTGACCTGGTTGGAGGTCGGTGGAACTTCACCCGATGCAACTTCGGCATTAATCGGGGTGAGATCTTTGTTGGTATTCTCTACTTCTTCATACCAACGGACTTTTCTCCTGGAGGAGAACTTCTGAGACTTCTTGGACTTGCGAGGGGAGGTGGATCCGGACGAGGATGATAGATACTCCTCGAACTTTTGTTGGTCGAATTCATACTCGACCTCCTCCTCGTCCGGGATCGAGATCCGCGGCTGCGACGCAACGATCTCGGCAGCGAGATTGGAGGCTCCCACTGTGGTCGCCAGATTGTTCGCGGAAAAAATTGTTTTCTCTGATTTCATTATTTCCATTAGCAACTATTTATCGGTTACAAAGGGATCCGGTCTTTTTATAAGATCCGGTTACAATAAAATCTAAAAAAAAGAAGAAGATTACAACTTTCCTTTTTTTGGAACAAATCGCAAGATCCTGTTTTGCGGTCTCTTACTTGTGTGGGTTCTTTGCCTGCGCCGGGGTTAATCCGTGGACCACCACGCGATCTTGATCCGGTTGGATCTACAAGGTATGACGGGTGTTATTTCACGAAGGAAATAACAGCCGGGGGGATTATTTCACCATGGAAATAATAGCCCTAAGTAATCGAAATCGACCAAGCGAAATCGATACTCTTCTCGGGATCAAAAACCAAGTTTTGATCTGGAGGATAACCGTGTGGATCTCAGATCTGATCTCTCTCGAACTCCTACCTTGTTTGGTGTGGATGATCGCCAAGAACCAGATCTGAAAAGTCCAAAACTCCAAGATTCCAATTGGTGTAGATGATCGCCAAGAACCAGATCTGAAAAGTCCAAAACTCCAAGATTCCAAAGCTTCTACCTTTTTTAGTCTTGAGCCTTTAATCCAGCAGAGTTTCGCCTCCAAAAAATCCAACCTTCTTAACAATGAGCCTAGGGGTCTATTTATAGGCTCCTCAAACCAGATCTGGGCCCAGATCTGGTGGCTCGGCCAGGTGGCTCGGCCACCTAAGTGGCTCGGTCACCGAGCCACCCAAAGGGTGGCTCGGTCGGCCACCTAGGTGGCTCGGCCACCGAGCCACCTTGGTGGCTCGCCGAGCCACCAGTTGGTGGCTCGGTTTTGGCTGAGCCACCAAGTGGTGGCTCGGCCACTGAGCCACCAAGAGGTGGCTCGGCCACCGAGCCACCTAGGAGTGGCTCGGTTTTGGCCGAGCCCTCCAGGCGTTTGCTGTTTTGCCGTTTTTCGATTTCGCGGTTTATCTGAACTCTGATTTGGCAGTCCGGATCTTGATTTAGCAGTTCGGATCCTGATCTTGATTGATGTGGTGGACTCTACTGTTGGATGACTCGTTGATTCATCGACCCGTTAGCTTGATTGGGCACGCGATTGGAAGTATTCTGTTGTTTGCGTGCGATTCGTTAACCTCGTCGCCTCGTTAATCCGCTTCGTCGCATCTCACTTGGCTTCGGTATTGTGGTCTAACGAACATGCTTGGATATATCGCCCGATGGTTCGTTGGTTTGTCGAATCACCGTGTCGAGCTGTGTTAAGGAACCTATAAGTAGTTTTATACGCCTACATTTACAACGTTCCTATAGCAAAGAGAAAGAGCACACTGAAGCTGGGAAGTGAACACACAAAATACAGAAAGAACAGGTTTTGAAAATTTAGCTCTGTGAAAAACAACATCACTGGTTTTTGCAAAAGCTGGGACTAACTGAGGAGGAAGAAGGGGATGAGTATAAATAGGAAAAACAACTGTTAAAAACCCATACCCCTAATCCCCCAAAATCTGGAATCAAGCGTCGCTCAAATATGTACTGAGCGGCGCTGAAAAAAGGACAGATTACCGTTTGAAAAAATATGGCGGTCGACCGACGAAATTTTTGGTCGACCGCGATCCATGTCGAAAACGAGAAAAAACAGGCAGAGACTTCTCCGGTCGACCGGCGCGGTCGACCGATGGAAGCACTCGGTAGATTGATGGAATCTCTCGGTAGACTGATGGAATCTCTCGGTCGACTGATGGGAGCTCTCGGTCGATCGACAAACTCTCTGCTGCCCAGTGAAGAATGAACATAAGTGCGGTCGACCGATGCGGTCGACCGCATTCTGATACACCCCAAATCACTGTTTTTGACGCACTTAAACAATTTTTAAAATATTCATTTGACTTCTGAAAATTGTAAAACTTTGTAAAATATTTTTAATACTGAAGACAAATTGTTTAGAAAAGGAATTTTGCAAATAGGTCCTCATACTTGTAAGAAATAGTATTTTGTGAAAAACGCTTAAAAACATAAGTATAAAAACGTGTGTGTGATATCCCTATAGCTTCAAGTGAATTCGATAACTCTTTGCCTACATTCTAGCACTAGAGAGAAAATAAAAATTAGCTAATATCCTCACATACAATACAATTCTTGAATCTTGATATAGCTTGATATGGATGAAGCTTCTATATGAATTTATTGTTCTTGAAATAACATTGCTTCATCTCTATGCCTCCTCCTCCTTTGGATATCATCGTTGACATGCATATTCCATCAAATCCTCCATTTGTGGCACTAATAAGCTTGATATATGAATTCACTACATTTGCACTCAATATGCTATTAGTACCGATAATGGTGGTTGTAAAACATCATCAAAACATAAGGGCTAACACAAAGGCTATGCAAAGAGCTTGTCGTCAATTCAGTCGAGAGTCGAGAACTAGTGGTTCAGCTAAATGATTGAATTAATCAATTAACTATGAGCGAATCTCTTTCTTGTTGCTAGGAGAGGTTCTTAAATAGAGGAGAGACGGCGTGATCGTTCCCTAAATCATGGGATGTGACCATATACTGTTGGGGGATACCATGCTTCTAATTTGTACCATGAGCAGCTGCTTGATGGGTTTGGAGCGCTGTACTCCTCCCCCTTACATTGCGGGAAATGGGAAGGCCCATCCCTGTACATAATACTACGGCTTCCATGTACTCTGGCTAGTTCAATGAGCTTGTTAATCGTGGGCAGATTCAGCTCTTGACTCATGCAGGCGAGGCGAGCCTTAGCCGTGAGCATGCAGGCGGACTTGGCGATTGCATGGATTTGACTGGTCACTCGTACTGTGAGTGGCTACTTGATGGGCTCGGAGTACTGTGCTCCTTCCCTTCACGTCGTGGGAAGTGGGAAGGCCATCCCTGTATGTAACATAGCAGCTGTCGAGTACTCTGGCGAGTCTGGCGAGTTTATCATTTGTAGGCGAATTTGGCTCTTGACTCATGCAAGCGAGGCGAGCCTCAGCCGTGGGCATGCAGACGGACTTGGCGATTGCATGGATTTGACTGGTCACTCCTACTGTGAGCGGCTACTTGATGGGCTTGGAGTACTGTGCTCCTTCCCTTCATGTGTGGTAAGTGGGAAGGCCCATCCCTATACGTGACATAGTAGCCGCTAAGTACTCTGGCGAGTCTGGCGAGGATGTTGATCGTCTGGCTGATTGTGTGTGTATGTAGGCGAATTTAGCTCTTGGTAACCTTAACTCGCGCTGGCGGGTCAGGTTTGCGGGCGAGTCTCTAATCGCCTGGCGGATTGCCCAAGTGTCGACGGATTTGATGATCGCGTAGCCTTGGTTTGTTCTAGTGAGTCAAACACACGGGTGAGCCCGATTTTCAAGTCGTGTGGGCGACTCGAATACGCAGGCGGATTCCAGTCTTATCTGTAAAGGTAATTTTTACCATCTACACGACCCCCTTCAAAGTTTTCAGACCTAAACCAAGTTGCGTGTAGTCTGGAATACTTTGAACAAAAAGGTTCCTAATGAGTTAGGGTGAATTTTGCAACCTTGGCTAGGTTGAGTCTTTTGGGAGAATTCGAGCGGTGCTAGTGCATGTAGGCGGGATTGATGTCGTTAGAATCGGGTCCCTCCTGACGAAAGACAAGAGCATGAGGACAAGCCGCGTGTCTGTGGGGGACATTCATATGCTTGTTAATTAAGACGACGCCTCATCTTCACGTGCTCGCTTTAAGATATGGATTCGATGGTGCTTTTACTCCTAACCATCAATTTGACGGGGATAGTGTCTATCAACGGGTTTGATTTACTTTTACCGATTACCGTTTGAATCGGGCTAGCCATACTATTCCCCTTAGTGTAGTGAGTTGTCGAGTAGTTTCTCTTAGGCTTAATGCTAAGATTTCTGCTCTAACCTTTAGCCGTTTGAGGCATAGGTTTGAGTTAATTATAACTGTCAGGTCGCAGTTTGTTCGTATCGTAACGAATTAAACTAAAACAACCGTTACTCGTGGGTGCGTCCGGAGGGCACATCAATGGGTTGTATTGCTTAGTAAATCTGACTATGTAGGTGAGGCCATTCTCTCGGTAGTTCGAAACTTTAGAAGAGTCGGACCACTCGAGATTTACCTCCAAAGGCAAACTAGGCCTAATAAACGAGCTGTTCAGGCGAGACTCATTTTCACTTGTGAAGCGAGTCAGATGTTCTCAAGCGAATTTCATTTTCGCAAGCGAAATTTGAGATGATAGAGGGCGGGCCATGTGTTCGTAGGTGAAATTCGTTCTCATAGGCGAAGTTCAAATTGGTGGATGGTGTGCCACGCGTGTAGAACCCCGTAATTTTTTATATATGAATATATGTGAATTATTAGTAAATAAATAATTCTTTTATGATAAATAGCTTGAGGTCATTGATGTACATGATAACAAATTATTTGAGATGATATGAGAATATGGGTGTAGAGTTTCGTGCGTTGGTTTTGCAAATTAGCAAAACATGCACAAAGCTGAAATTTTACAGATCAGTCGACACATCAGTCGACTGACTGTATCGGTCGACACATCAGTCGACTGATACGCTGATTTCTAGTTTTTTAGGTTTCGGGTCTGTTTTAATTTGGTTTGGGTTTGGGTGGGGTTTAACTGTTCGTATATATTCCCCTTCACCCGAAATCATCCCTTCTTATCTTCAGATCTGAGAAAACCCTAGCCCCCTCTCCCCTATCTTAAACCCTAGTTTTGTTCTTGGTGATTTAGGGGAGAACATGGAGGATTTTCGTCGAAATCTTCACATTGCAGCGAAGGGGAACCTCTCTCTCTCTCAGATCCAGGAGTTGTTCATCACCCCAGAGGTGAGTAACATCTCGCCCAATTCTGTCCCTTTTGTTTTACACGAATTTATTGAGTTTAATGAATTTTTATTGAGCCTAAAACGTATTTTAAGTACAAAGAATAAATCCTTATGGTATATGATGTGAAGTATTGAGCTTCTCAGTTTATAAAAAGATCATCAATGTCTTATTAAAGAGATCTAGATCTGAAAAACGTTTGACAAGAGTTAATTCATGATTTATTGATTTCAAAACGTATCAAACATGTTTTTATGTGTTTAAGGTTTGTGATAAATGTTTACATGTAGATCTTTCATTTTACTTTGGTACATACATGTTATTATCAGTATTTTTCATGCTTGGGATTGATGGGAATGAGATTAGATAAATTTTTGGGTGAATAACAACCTGTGCAGAGTTTCTGCAGTCCATCGGTCGACTGATCAGTCGACCGACGGGTTAAAATTTCAGCGTCAATCGACTGATCAGTCGACTGACAGGTTGATTGTGTTTTTCCTCAGTTCCTCAGTCGACAGATCAGTCGACTGGTGAGCTGAGGCTGTGCTGCCTGAACTTATCAGTCGACATATAAGTCGACTGACGTTATCAGTCAACACATCAGTCGACTGATGAGATGTTTTACAGATTATTGATCTGTTTGAGTTGTTTTTTTTTCGGGGTCGCCTCGATGACCTGACACTAGTTCACCATGTTAATGATTTATCTGTGCATGTAGGTTGACTTTTGACACAAGTTTAGACATGTACACCGAGACGTGTGTGAGTTTAGAATATGTATATCATTCCGCATATACTTTTCACAGTTACACAGTCCTCGTGTTGGACTATAATCCATAGAAGTCCTCGTGTTAGACTATAATCCATTTTTGTCCTCGTGTTGGACATTTGCTACTTGTTTCATGAGTTTGGAAACCACGGTATCTAGTTCCTGTATCGGACATATTTCTTAACCCTGTATATGACTTTCTCATAAGAGTTTATGACATGACACTTATGTAGATTATGACATGATAACATGATACTCATGTAGGCTATGACATGGTACTGTATTTATGCTCTGAGATTAGTTGTATTTCTTTTATTATTGTTCCTGTTCTAGAACCTCGGGTTTGGTGTTTAGGGATTTACAATTTGAGATACAAGGTATATATATGAGGGTTTCCTTGTTTGGATTATTTCACTCGACGTACCTATGCTCGTGTTATAAATTTCTAAATACTAAAATCCTCTTTAGTAAGATCAACGATTTTAGATCTATTATGTATTATCTGTATTTTCTTATACAACGAGCCATGATCCCTTGGGGTTGGTTGTGATGTTGCTCGCTAGCGCTTTGACGCTCGTTGTCCCTCCTCCTTTCTGGTCACGAGCTAGGAGCCCGGAGAGTCTCAGGTTGATCACACTTTAGTGTTCAGCTGTCTATTTTAGCTATGTTTTATTTTGGAGCTCCACTATAGTTTTGTTTGACATTTTGAGGACCATTTTCTAGATGTTTTAAAGGCTGTGTGCCTTATTTCCTCTTGTCAAATATTTGTATTTGAGACTTGTTGAGTATTCAAGTTATCTATTCAGATATTGACTATGTATTCCTGTATGTTGGATGATGAGATATTAATGTGATCACTATCATTTCATCATTTATTTCTTGTATTATCTTCTACTTGCTTTTGTACCTGCACCTATTGTTGACTCTACTAGATAGATGTTAATTATGATGGTGAAACATGTTATTGCACGGTGTGGTGCATGGTAGGTTTGACATTCTTGATTTCACCTTAGACTGCAGCCTTGTGTGAACCCAGGGGCGTCACAGTTGGTATCAGAGCTTTAGTTCCAGTATCCTTAGGATCATCCTGTGTCGAGTCGTGGAGCTAGGATAGAGTTTCTTAGGATTCATGTATAGATTCCGTAAGGATTTCCTAGTATGAGTGAGGACAATATATGCGTATATCTCAAAAAAATTAGAAATTTTTTTGATAACTATTTTGTATAAATTTAAAGTATTTGTGTGAATACTATACGTTGTGAAGGATTTGTGTTGTGATACACTAGTTATAACGTCTATTTTTGACTCATAAACTTTTATTTTTCTTATCATCAGAGAGAGATGGCAGGACGTAGTAGACCTCGTACTCATTGAGCTGGACAGGCAGAGTCACAGCAGGCTCCACTTGAGTAGCAGCCGGCTCAGACCGAGCCACAGCAGGCTCCACCCGAGCCGCAACAGGCTCCTCAGTACTTGGTGGATATTATGGCTCCTCTCATTGCCAGGATGACAGCCATTGAGGAGTTAGTGACGACTCATATAGCACTACGGACACCACCACCACCGGTAGCTCAGCAGCAGGGGATACCCGCCGTTCCTATCAGAGAGATCCCCAGAGATCACGCCTGCAGCTATTCCTCTAGCAGTCCCAGATAGAGCCACATAGTAGGAGGCTTAGCTCCGTATTGTAGAGAGGTACCAGAAGATGAGGGCACCAGAGTTCCAGGGGTCACCAGACCCTCTTACATCCCATAAGTGGAAGGAGGATGTGAGCAATATACTTGACATACTCAGTGTGGACTCAGTTCAGATGCAAAGGTTAGCATCCTACAGCCTGAAGGGAGATGCCGGGAGATGTTACCGACTCCAGTTTACTCCAGATCAGAGGAGTACCCTCACATGGGAGGACTTTATCTACTTCTTTGATGGGCAGTACATTTCTTCTGCAGCACGGACTGGGAAGGAGCTTGAGTTGTCCCGGTTAACCCAGGGGGACATGACAGTTGCAGACTTTGAGAGCAGGTTCATGGAGTTGCTACATTTCACGAGTATGTGACAGACAGGAGAGCGTCAAGATCAGATGTTCATGGTAGGGCTTCGCCCTAATTTCCGCCGATACCTCGTCTCGAGGAGGTTCAATTCAGTTAGGGAGGTAGCTGAAGCCGCCACTTCACAGGAGATTGAGACTACTATGTTCCAGAAAGATAAGGAAGGGAAGGCCAAGGCAGGGCAGAGCGGGGACAAAGGCAAGAACAAGAGATCTTTTTCTGGACATCAGCAGTAGCATCAGGGCTCTTATAAAAAGGGACCCCAGCAGGATCAGAGAGTGCATCAGCAGCGCAAGTTCCAGGGATCTTGTTTTAACTGTCACAAGGTCGGGCATAAGGCATCGGAGTGTCGTATCGCACCAGTAGGAGCCCAGCAGGGCAAGGGTCCGAACCAGCAACAGCGTCAGTAGGGCAGAGGTCAGGGTTAGCAGAACAGGCTTGAGACACCGCCAGCAGCTCAGAGGACTAAGGGACAGATCCGAGCAGTTCAGGAGATTCCTCAGGGGCAGATTATCCCATATTCTCCACCTCTATCAGCAGAGCAGTCTTCAGCCACAGACAGAGTTTATGCAGTAGTTCCCCATGATCATGGAGCTAGCGGAGCCGTAATGGAGGGTACGTTCCTTGTGGATTCTTTCCCCACCCGTATTCTTTTCGATTCGGGAGCTTCGTATTCTTTCATCTCTCATGCATTTATGGCTAGACTCCAGCTCATAGCTCAGCCTCTAAACACCCCTTTATCTGTTTCCACCCCTTTAAGTGAGGTATCGCTTCTGGAGAGCGTTTGTAGGAGGTGTACCGTCAGTTTAGACGAGTCGGATTTCATAGTTGATTTGATAGTGTTGCATATGTCCGAGTTCGATGTCATCCTTGGTATGGATTGGTTGTCTTCCTACCATATTAGTATTGACTACTTTGCGAAGACAGTCAAGTTACGAGCGTCCGATGGGTCTGAGATGATTGTAGCCACCTCTCAGGGCAACCGATTTGCGGAGTTATTTCTGGCGTACATCGAGGAGGTAATCGACAGGATCAGGGTGCTGAGTTATTGGAGACTAGAGTTGTCTCAGAGTATCAGGATGTCTTTCAGGACATACCTGGATTACCTCTAGTGAGAGAGGTAGAGTTCTATATTGTGTTGTAGCCAGGCACAGGCCCGATATCCCGCGCACCCTATCGCATGGCACCAACTGAGATGAGGGAGCTTCAGACCCAGTTGGAGAGTTGTTAGCTTAGGGTTTTATTCGCCGGAGTCATTCTCGAAGATTGATAGTATGAGATTATGCATAGATTATGCATAGATTATAGAGAGTTGAACAAGGTCACTATTCGGAATAGGTACCCACTACCTAGGATTGATGACTTATTTGACCAGTTGCAGGGAGCATAGTATTTCTCGAAGATTGATCTTCGTTTTGGCTATCTTCAGTTGCGGGTTCGGGAGATGGATATTCCCAAGACCGCTTTTCTTACTAGATATGGATCTTTTGAGTTCTTGGTCATGCCATTTGGGTTGACCTATGTACCCGCGGTATTCATGGACTTGATGAACCAGGTTTTCCATCCCTTCTTAGATTAGTTTGTGATCGTTTTCATCGATGATATTCTCATTTACTCGAGATCGGAGGCAGATCACGAGGAGCATCTACAGATAGCGTTGAGGACTCTACAGGAGCATCAGCTGTATGCTAAGTTCAGCAAGTGTGAATTTTGGCTTATAGAATTCAGATTTCTTGGCCACGTCATCAGTAGAGAGGGCATAGCAGTGGACCCAGCTAAGGTCATGGCAGTTCTTGATTGGGAGCCACCAAAGACAGTGACAGAGATTCGCAGCTTTTTGGGTTTAGCTGGATATTACAGGAAGTTCATTCAGGACTTCTTGAAGATTATGATGCCGATTACACACCTTACGAAGAAGGGTGTACAGTTCATATGGAGCATGGAGTGTCAGAAGGCCTTTGATATTTTAAAGGCTAAGTTGACTACAGCGCCGGTTTTGACTATTCCGAACAGCGACAGGACATTCGTCGTATATACAGATGCATCGTTGGCAGGCTTAGGAGGCGTATTGATGCAGACTCAGAGGGTAGTAGCCTATATCTCATGGTAGTTGAGGGTGCATGAGCAGAACTATCCCACTCATGACTTGGAGTTAGCAGCAGTGGTATTTGCACTAAAGTCATGGAGACACTACTTATATGGAGTGTAGTTTGAGTTGTTCATAGACCATCAGAGTCTAAAGTACCTCTTTTCTTAGAAGGAACTCAATCAAAGACAGAGGAGGTGGATTGAGTTTTTCAAGGACTACGAGTTCGCGATTTAATATCATCCGGGGAAGGCGAACGTTGTAGCAGATGCTTTGAGTAGGAAGCGTCGACATCGAGTTGTGGCTTTGAGGTGTTCATTGTACAGAGATCTCCTTACTCTTAGCCAGTTTGATTTTAGACCCGAGATTGGAGGAACCAGTGCGTTTTCGGGAGCTGTATCAGTGCAGCCATCTTAGAGTACCAGAGTTGTCAGAGCTCAGTCGGAAGACTCTTGGATTCAAATCCAAAATGAGAAGATTTCCAAAGAGCCTAAGACTGATTGGACCATTGGAGTAGATGGAGGTCTACGGATGAAGGGTAGATTGGTTATGCTAGCCAGTGCAGGGCTGAAGAGGGAGTTATTTGATGAGGCACATCGTACTCGGTACACAGTGCATCCAGGAACCACCAAGATGTACAAGGATTTGAAGAGACATTTCTGGTGGAGCAGTATGCGTAGAGAGGTTGCAGACAATGTGGCTAGATGTTTTACCTGTCAGCAGGTGAAGGCAGAGCATCAGAGATTGGCATCGACACTTCATCCTTTTCCTATTCCGGAGTGGAAGTGGGTGGATATTTCTATGGATTTTATTGTGGGGTTGCCGAAGTCGAAGAAGGGAAATGATTCTGTTTAGGTGATAGTGGACCGGTTGACGAAGTCAGCACATTTTATTCCAGTGAGGACCACTTATACAGCCGAGGCTTATGCGAGGATCTTCATGTCGGATTGAGGATCGGTTTTCACTTCACATTTTTGGAGGAGTTTCTAGGACTCATTTGGCAGCAGGCTATCTTATAGCAGTATATTCCACCCACAAACGGATGAATAGACGGAGAGGGTGAATCAGGTGTTCGAGGACATGTTGCGGGCATGTCTCATTGACTTCCAAGGCAGCTGGGAGGACTACATTCTATTAATAGAGTTCGCTTATAACAACAGTTATCAAGCGACAATCGGTATGGCTCCATATGAGGCATTGTACGGGAGACCCTGTAGATCACCGATATGTTGGGTAGAGCCGGAGGACAGCTTGATGCTTGGATCGGAGCTGGTGAGGCAGACTACCGAGAAGGTAGCATTGATCAGGGAGCGGATTCTAGCCGCTTAGAGTCGGCAGAAGAGCTATGCAGATAAGAGGCGAAGACCCTTTGAGTTTCAGGTTAGGGATTCAGTTATGTTGAAGGTATCACCTATGAAGGGCGTGCAGCGATTCGGACGACGGGGGAAGCTTGCGCCGAGATATATTGGACCATTCCAGATTTTGGAGCGCATTGGAGTTGTGTCATACAGACTAGATCTTCCAACATCGATGTCTAGTATACACAACGTATTTCATGTTTCTATGCTCAAGAAACACTTGCATGATGAGGAGCAGCAGCGAGTATTAGATACACCAGAGATTGAGCTTCAGGAGGATTTGACTACTGTCGAGATTCCGGTTCGTATTCTTGCCAGAGAGGACAAGAGACTTAGAAATAAGGTAATTCCCTTGATGAAAGTTCAGTGGAACCGAGGAGGCATTAAGGAGATTTCTTAGGAGCGCGAAGAGGATTTGCGTCGCGACTACCCACACCTGTTTGAACAGGTAAATTAAAATTTTTATGATGTGTATCTTGTATGATGTTTATATCTTTGGTTATATTTACATTTAACACTAGAATGGGAACATTCGCGCTTAATTATTAATCTTTTAGAACACATGGTATATAGATGGGGGGTTCCTTGTTTGGATTTTTCACCCGATGTACTAGTTCAACTAGATTAGGGTTTTAGTGGGAATATTACCATTTTAGATCGTTAAGTATAAATATCTCTATATGTTTATTTGGAAGTTCATGTGGTGAGATGCGTATGGTTTCTGAATTTCAAGGACGAAATTCTTCTAAGGGGGGAAGAATGTAGAACCCCGTAATTTTTTTATATGAATATATGTGAATTATTAGTAAATAAATAATTCTTTTATGATAAATAGCTTGAGGTCATTGATGAACAAGATAACAAATTATTTGAGATGATATGAGAGTATAAGTGTAGAGTTTTGTGTGTTGGTTTTTGCAAATTAGCAAAACATGCACAAAACTAAAATTTTCCAGATCAGTCGACACATCAGTCGATTGACTGTATCGGTCGACACATCAGTCGACTGATACGCTGATTTCTAGTTTTTTAGGTTTCGGGTCTGTTTTGATTTGGTTTGAGTTTGGGTCGGGTTTAACTGTTCGTATATATTCCCCATTACCCAAAATCATCCCCTCTCATCTTCAGATCTGAGAAAACCCTAGCCCCCTCTCCCCTATCTCAAACCCTACTTTTGTTCTTGGTGATTTGGGGGAGAACTTGGAGGATTTTCGTCAAAATCTTCACATTGCAGCAAAGGGGAACCTCTCTCTCTCAGATCCAGGAGTTGTTCTTCACCCCAGAGGTGAGTAACATCTTGCCCAACTCTGTCCCTTTTGTTTTACACGAATTTATTGAGTTTAATGAGTTTTTATTGAGCCTAAAACGTATTTTTAGTACAAAGAATAAATCTTTATGGTATATGATGTGAAGTATTAAGCTTCTCAGTTTATAAAATGATCATCAATGTCTTATTAAAGAGATCTAGATCTGAAAAACGTTTGACAAGAGTTAATTCATGATTTATTGATTTCAAAACGTATCAAACATGTTTTTATGTGTTTAAGGGTTGTGATAAATGTTTACATGTAGATCTTTCATTTTAGTTTGGTACATACATGTTAATATCAGTATTTTTCATGCTTGGGATTGATGGGGATGACTTTAGATAAATTTTTGCGTGAATAACAACCTGTGCAGAGTTTTTGCAGTCCATCGGTCGACTGATCAGTCGACCGACGGGTTAAAATTTCAGCGTCAATCGACTGATCAGTCGACTGACTGGTTGATTGTGTTTTTCCTCAGTTCCTCAGTCGACAGATCAGTCGACTGATGAGCTGAGGCTGTTCTGCCTGAGCTTATCAGTCGACATATAAGTCGACTGACGTCATCAGTCAACACATCAGTCGACTGATGAGATGTTTTACAGATTCTTGATCTGTTTGAGTTTTTTTTTTCGGGGTCGCCTCGATGACCTGACACTAGTTCACCTTGTTAATGATTTATCTGTGCATGTGGGTTGACTTTTGACACAAGTTTAGACATGTACACCGAGATGCGTGTGAGTTTAGAATATGTATATCAGTCGGCATATACTTTTCACAGTTACACAGTCCTCGTGTTGGACTATAATCCATAGAAGCCCTCGTGTTGGACTATAATCCATTTTTGTCCTCGTCTTGGACATTTGTCACTTGTTTCATGAGTTTGGAAACCATGGTATCTAGTTCCTATATCTGACATATTTCTTAACCCTGTATACGACTTTCTCACAGGAGTTTATGACATGACACTTATGTAGATTATGACATGATAACATGATACTCATGTAGGCTATGACATGGCGCTGTATTTATCCTCTGAGATTAGTTGTATTTCTTTTATTATTATTCCTGTACTAGAATCTCGGGTTTGGTGTTTAGGGATTTACAATTTGAGATACAAGGTATATACATGAGGGTTTCCTTGTTTGGATTATTTTACTCGACGTACCTATGCTCGTGTTGTAAATTTCTAAATACTAAAATCCTCTTTAGTAAGATCAACGATTTTAGATCTATTATGTATTATCTGTATTTTCTTATACAACGAGCTCTGTTCCCTTGGGGTTGGTTGTGATGTTGCTCGCTAGTGCTTTGACGCTCGTTGTCCCTCCCCCTTTCTGGTCACGAGCCAGGAGCCCAGAGAGTTGCAGGTTGATGTTGACACACTTTAGTGTTCAGCTGTCTATTTTAGCTATGTTTTATTTTGGAGCTCCACTGTAGTTTTGTTTGATATTTTGAGGACTATTTTCTACATGTTGTAAAGGCTGTATGCCTTATTTCCTCTTGTCAAATATTTGTATTCGAGACTTGTTGAGTATTCCAGTTATCTATTCAGACATTGACTATGTATTCCTGTATGTTGGATGATGAGATATTAATGTGATCACTATCATTTCATCAGTTATTTCTTGTATTATCTTCTACTTGCTTTTGTACCTACACCTATTGTTGACTCTACTAGATAGATGTTTATTGTGATGGTGAAACTTGTTATTGCACGGTGTGGTGCATGGCAGGTTTGACATTTTTGGTTTTACCTTGGACTGCAGCCTTGTGTGAACCCAGAGGCGTCACAACGCGTTTGCCGTCGAAGCTTTATGCTTTCCAGCTAAGGCCGCGTGGGCTTGTCGGATTGCATTAAATGCGATTTGACAAGGCGACGTCGCCTCTGTGTGCCTTGCTTGATGATGAATCGTGGCTGTTAGGTTTAGCCGCGAATTCCGGTTTGGGTTCCGGGTTTCAGCTTGCCCGACCCGTTCCCTATTTCGATGGTTCTTCTGTAACCGCCAAAAACCGAGCTGTTGAGGGCGATCACGGCCGTCGATTTCAATCGTGGCCACGTCTCTCAACCGCAAGCCTCTCGTCGCTTGGGGGCAATCTGGGCCGTCGATTTCGATCGAGGCCACGTCTCTCAACTGCAAGTACCTCGTTTCTTAAGGGCGATCTGGGCCGTCGACTTTGATCATGGTTGTGCCTCGCACCTACGAGTATTTCGCCATTAAATAGGCTTTGTCATATTGCTTTTGAAGACTGTTGTGCTCAGGAAGTTTTGCTTGATGTTTTTAGAGAGAAAGAACTCCAGCTTCGTCTCCATCTTCTCGATATGGGACCAAAAGCTAAGAAATGCGTTACGAAGGGAAAGGGTCCCAGTCGTTATCCTGGTGGCGTCGTTGACGGTACGACCGCCGGTGCTTCTGGGGCGCACTTGGGTAAGTTCAATGGTTTTGCACTGGCGACCGACGCTGGGCTGGGAAGATGAGCACTGCTCGTCTTCTTTAGTGGATTTTGCCACTTTTGGCAGTTTTCCCGATTTTGAGTGAAACTGGCCTTTTTCAGGCGGATTCAGCTATCATCGAGTGAAGGTGACTTCTGCTTTGGCAAGCGAAATTAACTTTCATCGGGTGAAGGCGAATCTGCTTTGCCCTTTGGGTGAAATCATCATCGCTAGGCGAAATTAATTTCGCCTATTCGAGAAAATTTCCAACTCCAAGAGTGGATTATGTACTAACCCCTTGGTTTTGTCTTGCAGCCACTTTTTCTGATGAGGCCCTCCCGAAGGAAGTAGCCATCGGTCTCGCTGACAGCGCAAGCAATATGGTGCCTCCCCGATTCCATCTTCTTGATCCTGTGCCCGCTTTTGTTGCTGATAAACCAGATGAGTTGGTCAAAAGAGTGATCGACGGGCATCACTTGACATTGCACGAGTTGACTACCGACTTGGGGTTGACAGACATGGCTAGGACGGAGCTGAAGAAACCTTATTCCTATTTGGTGACGTCGCGATTGACCCTTCGTCTCTGTTGTTCGGGGAGAGCAGATGGTTCTATGTTGTAGATAGAGTCCACTACTACCTTCCCAGTATACCGAGAGGGTTTTCAATCGTCGAGCTATGATCGCTTGTGGTTCCGAGAACGATGACTGGGATCTGACCCCAACTCAAGACGGGGTGACCTACGGTGTTTTCACGGGCTCTACGGCTGGGTATGGAGTCGACAGCTCTTGCAAGCACATGACCGCTTTGCGTCCTGGCCTGCTACACAACGAACTGCCCATCGAGGAGACGACGGTGGTGGTGGAGACCTTCTGTCATTGTTTCTTTCGGGTCAGGGACAATTTCCCCAAAAGGACTTTAGGGCTCCAGGGTGGATCCACTCTGTGCCTGGTAGCAGTACTTGGTGGTCCAAGATCACCGAGTACATTTTGGCTGAGAACTCTGACCTCGCGGGCTCAGAGCTATATATGGCTATCCGGGCCACTCAACATGGTCTGAAGATCAACGCTCCCTAGTTCCACAGTATCCTAAAACTTTATTGTCCAGATAGCGGTACATTCTTCACCCCCAACGGTGAACTTGGCATGACTCTCTATGAGATGTACGATGTGTCGGGGCTGCCTTTGGGAAATCTTCCCCTATGAGGAGTACGTCTCAGGTCAAGATGAGATTGACCACCTTTCAACTCGGTCCCCTCCGGTGGTCAAGACCCTATGGGAGTTGCTCCGTCACTATCACATATGTCTCAACACTTTGGGGTACGTGGACCACAAAAACAAGAAGAAGAGGGCTCTGAGGACCAGCCATAAGAATTGGGCTGACTACCTATTCCCGAAGAATGATGTCAAGGGAAAGCCTACTCTGCCGTTGGGCGAGTGTGACCAAGCCGAAGTGGAAAGAAGGATGGCCGAAGGGGGAGCCGCCGTAACCCTTGAGGATGACGAGGGCGGGTTCAAATTCAGAACGACTTTCCACTCGTTCCATTATTAGGCTAAGTCCCCTATATCTGGAAACGCTCTGCTCGTGGGGTACCTCATACTGTGGTTGAAGAGGTGCATGGTTCGTACTCATTCCTTTAAGGCGCATCCGGTGGAGGTTGTCTATCCTGCGGTTCGCTTCGCTCACGGGAGGTCCTATGCGTTGGTGTCGGCGATGGTAGCATGTATCCATCAGGGACTCCGCACATCGACAGCCCAATTTTGTCGTGTGTTGTGTGTTAATGAAGGGGAAGGTGAAGTCGTTAAGACTCCTAATCCTAGAGTGGGGCTACCATACACTTACTTGATGGCATGGTTTGTTTACCACTGCGAGTGCTTGATGAGCGCCCCAGCGACTCTTCAGGGGGAAAGGTTCGTCCCGTTCGTCCAACGCTTGGAGAGATGCTCCTAGAAGTGTAGAGACATCCCTGACATGAGAAAGATGTTGTCTTATTTCGGTCACTACAATTTTCAACGATTCTTCCCTTACTTCAGTGGTGGAGGGTATGGCGAATCTCTTCGGGATGTATGGACAGTGGACCATAACACTATCCTTTCTTGTGGTTCCTTTCGGTGGTTGGTGAATATCCGGCTTGGTTATCACACCCTGTGAACAGGCTTTGTGTGCTATCTTGAGCCTTATCCTTGCCGGTTTGCTCGTCAGTTTGGGTATGACCAACTGTACGTAGGAAATATCAACCCTTACTTGCATTATGAGGGAGGTCTAGTGGATGGTGCACGGGGGTGGTTCTGGACCCATGCTGGTGGCACCAACGCGCAATTCGAACTACCTGCAAAGGATAGCGATCTACACCATACGCTCCTATATTGCCGTTGGTATCGGGGCGCTAGTTCTAATCCTGAGGGCTTTCGGTTCCAGAGTTCTTGTTTGAAGGAACATAGGCGCTGACCAAGGGCGGTTCCCTGTCTGTCGAGACGAAGGGGTCATCAAACCCTCGGGGAATGGTTTGAGGGAGTCCCTACTAAAGATACCGAGGATTTTCACGTCGGTTCGGGGGACTTCGGGGCCTCTGAGGCTCATGCTCTGTCTCATGGTCCTTCGTCGGACCCTACCGGTAGGCCGAGAGAATCTAATGAGCTGGCCCGAGCGGGTGATCGTCTAGAACAGGTCCAGGGAATGATAGCTGGAAGAATGGGAATGCCTGTTCTATCTCCAGGCAGCTTGCTCCTCTCTAAATGACAACGGGAGGCCACAGCCAGCAGTTCGAGGGTGGAGATGGCCAAGAAGGTCCGTCACGAAGGGGAGGTTGAGGTTGCCAGAGCGGCCGAAGGTCAGGATGATGCCATTCCTATGATAATTCCTGGGGTGACTACTCCTATGACTGGGGCTGCTACGCCTATTCCTTTTGCCGCCTCGGGAGCAGTCCTAATAACTTCGGAGGCTGCTCCTCCGTCGTCTGATGTGGGTCAATAGGCGGGGGCTTCGATGACTTCGATGATCATACCAGAAGGTAACCTTTAATACCTTATCCTTGGACGTGAGGTCGAAGCTGCGCAACTTGACATTTGTGTTGACTTAATGAAGGTATGGTCGAGAGAGTGATCTCCATTCCTTCCGATGAAGAAGAGGGGGCTAGAGATGAAGAGGAGCTCGACGACTCAGGTGAATCAGAGGAAGAAGGTGACGCCTCGATCCGTGAGGCGATGTCAAGCGAGGAGGAGGGGTCAGTTCATGGAGAGGTGTCAGACCAATGAGGAGGAGTCCCCATTCTTGAAGAAGCGTTGGCTGGGGGCGAAGCACTCGCCTAGGAGTCTCTGGTCTGAGCGGATAGATCCACTCAGTTGGTGGTCACTCCCTCCTCCCCTACCTTGGTGACTGTCGCGGTTGCAGTTGGATCCGTGGCTGAGACCCCAATGGCGTCGGTCAGTGCCTTAGCCTTAGCGATATCCGCCACCACTTTCGTTGCTATGACCAGCAGTGTTACGATCATGGTTCCAGCGGTGACATATGCAGTTGATGAGGATATCCTCTCTCCTTTGGCTCGTTCACGCAAGAGAGCGGTTGATCGGGCCCTTGCTAACTTCCAAGATACTCTTGCTGACAGCGTCAAGCTCTCATTAGAAGAAAGTTGTCCTTTTGAGGAGTTCAAGGAAGCTCTTGACTATCACATGGGCTTCCTAATCAACATGCTTGGCGTGTCCATCGCCAATCCTTATTTCAAGCGTTTAGAGGAGGCAGAGCGGACTATTCGACAGTTACTCGCCCTTCACGCCGTGAGCTCCGAGATCCTTCATCTTGCGTCCAGCGAGATCCAAATAGCACTGAAGGATCACGACCACAGATTGGAGGAGACAACATCATTAGAGGCAAGGCTGACTCTCGTATCTCCCGCCTGTCTTTAGAGATAGCGGATCCAAAGAGCTGGAGTGTGCTACTGCCGAGGACGAGTGAGTGAGCCTGGAGTGTGCTACTGCCGAGGATGAGTGAGTGAGCCTGGCACACCAAAAGGCTGACTCTCGTATCTCCCGCCTGTCTTTAGAGATAGCGGAGGCCAACTAAATCATAGCTAATGTGCATGCCTTATTGGCTACCTAGGAGAAGGCTCGCGAACAGCTGATAGGGGAGTTGGAGGAACTTGGGTCTCGACGGCAGCTGGCCGTTGACGCTATGGAGGAGAAAGGCCGAGCCCTCAAGGAAACAAGGCACACTGTCCAAGACTTGCTTTCACGCTCTAAGGAGGATATTCGTTGAAAGATCCTGAAGAGGCTCGAGCTTAGGCGCGCCGAAGATATTCGCGAGTTGGAGTTGCGGCTGAGAGATTTGTAATTTGCTTTTGATTATATCGTTGTATTCAAATCTCTCTTAATGAATGGAATCGTGTTTTTATCCCAGTCATTGTTCCTCTTATTCTGTGTGCATACATTTTGTTTTTTGTTTTTTTGTCGCTGCTCACAGCGAGCGCTGTCAAGTTAACCGTCAGCGGATTCGCAACGTGCGAGTTCCGTTAGCTGACGAATTCTAAATGCAGGCGAATTTCATCCGCAGGTGAAATTAAGACCAGCTCAAACCGTGGCTGAATCCAAGCTGGGTTTGGATTTTAGGTGAACTTGAGGATGGGGTGAACCCAACCTTTAATTGGGCTTGAATTAGGCAGACCAAAGTGGCACGCGAGCCCAGGCTATCTGGCGCAAACCATACAAATTCGAATGAAGATTTTGACTTGTAGGCGGGCTACGCTTTTAGTGTGCCACGCATCTGTTTGTGGCTTAATACGCCTACCAATCAAGACGTCGTGTGCATGTCATTTAGCATTAAAGGCAGCATAATGGGTTTCTTTGTTTTCACGATTGATCCGGACCGTTGGCGAGGGATCGTGTTTGAAACTGCCAGATCTCAACCGCCCGCACGGGATCCTGAATCGTCCGGCCTTACTTTTAACTGTCCAGTTTGAACCGTCCAATCGAACGGTGGGTGATCATCTGAGCGGAGGGTACATAACGCTCATCTCCCTTGTTAGAAGGAGTTATAGCATTCATTATTTTCTGCAGGAGAACCCAAGCTTTCTCTTACTGCGTCTGAGATGGCTTCGCGAATTAAAATGACCACCACGAAGAAGAATCGGGGGGATTCCTCCTCTACCATCGCCGAGCCCATTGCCACCAAAGGTATCTTTGTATTCCACCCGTGTGAGTTGTTTCACAATTTTACCTTCTTCGTTGTGTTGTTCAGGTCGAGAGGGTGCACTTGCCATAGGGAGATCTCCGCCTGAGCCTAGTCTTGTTTCAAATGATGAATCTGGGAGCCCGCGACTACGTCCGACTCGCACTCTGCTCCACTGCCTGAAACAAGACCTTGTCTCGAGGTTCCGCCTATCGCCACGCTTGCTAGTGGCCAAGAGCCTGTTCCTTCAGAACTTCTCCCCGTTGCGACTCGCGTTGAAGAACTAGAGAGTGCTGCGAAGCAAGTGATCTCCCTTGTTAGTCTTGGTTTGGGGGTGTATTCTGACTTCAAGCAGTCCCTTTTGGATCGCGTGGTCAACCTTAGGCGGCTGGGCGAATCCCGACTCGCTACACGTTGTATGACGAGGCTGCTGCTCTTGGAATCGCAGCTAATGCACTTGGAGGACTTGTTGCCCGTGGATCCGATGGCTGATGTGGAGACGTTTTTGTCTCATGCCCAGCATCAGGAGACGTGGGAACAGGAGGTGCAGGCGCGGAATATAGCAGACTTAGGGTCCCACATTGGCCTTTTCACGGATCAGCAGTGTTTACTAGAGGCCCGGATGGACGTCCTCACTTCTGCCATTGCCCGTTTGAAAGCCGAGTTGGAGCATGCGGAGACGACCCTAAGAGGGCTCCAATTTGAGAGTTGGAATGTTGATAGGGACATCAAAGAGGCAACTCAAAATCTTTGGACCTTGTGTCAAGAAGAATCTACTGCTGCTTCAACCTTCAAGGTCTGGACTCTAAAGGAGGCTGAGGATAAAGCCCGGGAGGATCACGCAAGACGGGTGGCCGCGGTCAAAGCCGAACTTGCGTCCTTCAGCTTGTTGGACTAGGCTTTCAGGGCTAAAGCCATGGTAAGACATTTTGTCTCATTTTGCTTTTAATGTAGTGTTATAACTTGTTTGATTGTAAAGTCATAACTTTGTTCAAATGTGTTCGTGCATATACTCCTCTTTGTTATTGTTGCCTCCTATCCTTTAGCTTTTATCTTTCTTTGTGAGGTTGCTATAGGTGGACTTTTAGCCATAGATTCAAGCTATAGGCGAATTTCGGCCATAGGCGAATTCAAGCTACGGGCAAACTGTAGTCACAGGCGAACTTTAGCCATTTGTGAATCAAGCCACGTGTCTGGTTGCGGTCTCACGTGTTTACCAGCTGGGCTGACGCCGGCACGTCGCTTCACATTAAAGGCGACATGATGGGAGTTCTTTGTTCCCCGTGCCCAATCTGGGCCGTTGAACGATAGGCACGCACTAGGGCCGTACGTTATATATTTCTCTTCTTTCTTGTTAAGAGGTTATGACGCTCATTATCCCCTTTTTATTTAGGATGGCACCGCGAACGAAAGCATCTGTTTCGAAGAAGACATGGAATGACACCTTCTTATCATCTGCCTTGTCTTGCCGCGATGCGAAGTCCAAACCTTCGGATTCTGTTAACTTGCAGACCCAGGTCGAGGAATTAGAGAATGCCGTGAAGAGAGTGATCTCGCTCGTCGATCAGAGCCGTGGTACCTTCGCTGATCTGAAGCAGTCTCTCTACGATTGCGTGGCCCGCATCCTGCACCAGGATGACTATAGGCTTGCTATACGCTGCTCGATGAGACTCATTGATTTGGAATTGCTCCTAACAAAATTGGAGGACTTGCGGTAGTCAGATTTGGAGCCCGAAGTGACGCTATTCTTAGCTTCAGCTCGTCGTCATGCTATGTAGCAGCAAGACTATCACAGGCGAGATATAGAGGACCGAGAATCCGTTATCAGTCGTTTGGATCTTCAGCAGCACCTATTACAAGCTGAAATGGAGTCTATCATTTCTTTGATCTTTTTGGGCATGATCTCGTATAGCGAGGGGGAGTCAACTTTAACGGGCCTATGCGTTCGGAGTGAGACCGTGCACGACGATCTTGCAAGGGCGAAGCGTACTCTACCATTACTGCGCCAGGAGGATGCCGCCACTAACGCTTCTTTTGAGGCAAGGGTCTGGCGGGAGGCAGAAGACGAAGCCAGCCCTGTGTATGCGGAGAAGATAGTCGAGGTTAAAGCCAAGCTCGCGTCCTTTAAACTTCTAGACTAATCTCGTAAGATAGGAGTAGATTCAAGATGCCCTATTCAATGTTTTGTTTCTTGAACGTAATGTTATGACCCACTTGATTGTAAAGTCATAACTTTGTTCGAATGTATTGTCTAGAAACAGCTAATGAAATTCACGCTTTCTTGACTCTGAGATGTCTCACACACACTCTTTTCATATATAATAATTTTTTTATTGTGTCGCTATTCAGCATCTTACTCATTCGATAGACAAGTTCAATTGCCGGTGAGTTTATGCCCTAGGCGAAACTCAAGCGCAGGCGAGTTTGTGCTATGAGCAAAACTCAAGCGTAGGCGAGTTTATGCCAAGGCGAAACTCAAGCGCATGTGAGTTTGTGTCACAGGAAAGACTCAAGCGCTGGCGAGTTCATGCTGTAGGCGAGACTCAAGCTTCGATGAGTTTACGCCATAGGCGAACCTCAAACACAGGCAAGTTCATGCCGCAGGCGAGACTCAAGCTTTGATGAGTTCACGCCGCAGGCGAAACTCAAGCGCGAGCGAGCTCATGCCATAGGCGAACTCAAGCGTAGGTGAACTCAAGCGCGGGCGAAACACGTGTTTGCTCATGGTCCTATATGCTCGCCAGCTAAGGCAGTGCGTCACTGTGCATTAAGTGTGAGGTGACGGAACGCTTCGCCTTCTGTGCTTAATCCCGGCCGTTGGTTCGGCATCTCAGAGGTCGAGGCTTTTATGGGCGGAGAATTCGAAGCGCCATTGGAGAACTAAGATGCTCGATTCGCTCGAGCAAGCGAATCTCATCAGTTGAACCCCCGGCTATATAGCGTGTTCGCTACTCTCTTGGTTGGGTTCTCACGCTCATGAAGTTTTGTTGTAGAGAATTCTTGCAGAGGCTTCGTTGTTCTGAACAATGGCTCCTGAGACCAAACCGAGCGCTTTCAAGGGCAAGGAGGTTGCTTCCTCCTCTGGTGCAGCCGACGCTACCTTGCCGCCGGTCGCTCCTAGCCCTAACCCGACATTCGACATCCTCAAGCGGTTAGAGGATGACTTTCAAAGGGCGTCCACCCTCATCAGCCAGGGCCGCGGTAGATGCTATGATATGCTTCCTCATGTCGCTGGTTGTCTCGAGGAGATCCAGCGCCTAAGGGGCACTCCATTGGCTAGGCGGTGCGGGAGAGAGCTCAATCGCTTGAGGGAACTCCTATATCGTCTGGGGAAACTAATCCAGGCAAAGCCTAGTGACAAGCTGACATCACTTTTGATCAGTGCTCGGATCTAGTGCGAGTTCGAGCGCAAGGAGCGGGAGGAGAGCATGTCGGCTAAGGAGGCTCATATCGCGCGTCTTCGCAGGAGACTCCTTGACTTGCTGGACTAGATGGACGCTTATTTTAATGCCACCTTCTTCTTGGATGTTGGGTCCCTTCAAGGAGAGGAGAACCTGAAGTGGCTCGAGCGTGATAAAGTGCGGGTCTATGGTGCTGTCGAGGAGGAATTGAAGGCTCTTCAGGTCCTCCGGCAAGAGGGAGAGGATGCTGAAGCCGCTCTTGATAAGCTCTGCTAGACTAAAGAGGAGAAGGTCGCAGCTTGGTAAGCCAAGAAGCTTGTGGCGGTTAGGGCAAAGATAGCTTCCTTCAGCCTCATGAAGCTAGTTTAGGCTTTTGCCCTCCCCCCTCTTTTTGTTGTTCTGCCGCTATAATTTTGCTGACGCTTGTTTTATTTTTGTTTAAAGACATGATGTGTTTAAACTCGGCTTGGAATGGCTCTTTATGCTTTTGGTTATTTACTGTTTTGCATGCACAGCCCCTTCTTTATTTTCTGCATTGATCTTTGTTTCAGGACTTTTGGCTAATCCTTGGTAACCGCTGTGTTTGACTCATCTTCACCATTTGTCGCTTGAGTCGAGCTAGCTACACTATTTTTTAGTGTGGCAGGCCTTCAAGGAGTTTATCTTAGACTTAGTTGTTAAGATTCTCTTCCATCTTTGGCCGCTCGCAGCGTAGGGTCGGTTTAACTCTGACTCTCGCGTCATAGTTTAGGCGAGTTTCAGATGTTAAAGATTAACAATCTAACCTAAACGGAGTGGTTGCTTATGCATGCGACCAAATCAGAGTTCTAACAATGACTCGCCATTTGGCGGGTTGCTGTTCGGGGGTCGACTGGAGCATGTCGCCTGGTAAGCCGTCCTTAAAGAACACCATTGCTTATGAGGACGACGATATCAGGGTAATCAAGTCGTTCAGGAACGTAGGAGTGTGACGATTGATCGTTGTAGGAGTCGTCGCATGGTGGGCTGATACCCATCGATTGTTCTAAGAGAATATTAGAACACTCGGAATAGGTTGGGTCGTTCAAGGATGTAGGAGTGTGACGACTGACCGGAGTAGCAACGCATCGCATGGTAGGTTACTACTCAGGCAGTGTCATTCGTGGGAATGACGGAGCCTACTCTACCAGAGGTAATCATTAACCCGATAGAATCTTGTTGCGATCGGAGCAACTATGATGGCTTATCATCCCATGGGGGGCGGATTTGTAGGTTGATGTCGCTAGAGGTGATAGTTAACATGACTTGATTGTTTGTTGCGATGTGAGCAACTCTGTGGGCTTACCATCCTATTGGAGAGGATTGGTAAGTTGATTTTGGCCAGAGGTAACAGTTAACGTGACTTGATTCGAGAGATCCATCGTCCAGTTGAATGAGACTGACGGAGAAATGATTATCAGAGGTGGGGATTTAACTTGATAATCGACTTTGGTCCTAACTGTAGAAAGGTTTGACCGAACAGGGATTTGGGTTACTCCTAAGAACACTATACGTAGAGTCTTATAGGGGTTTTCTATAAGCAGTAGCTTATACTCGCGAGTCTGTCGGAGTATATGAAATAGGAACAGTTTAGCCTCGTGTACTAGTTGGAGGGGCTAAGGGGCAGCTTAGACTTGTGCACATATAGGAGTTAAAAGGGGCAATTTAGACTCATGCGACAGTAGGAGTAAAAATGGGCAGTTTAGACTCATGCGCCAGTAGGAGTTAAAAAGGGGCTGTACTAAGGGTAGTACTCCTTCAAATATTTGCCATTGATAGGCATCATGATCTTATCACCATTTAGTTTGACGAGGCGATAAGCTCCATTCGAATAAACTGTCTCTATCACGAACGGTCCTTCCTATTTGGGCTAAAATTTACCTTTCTTCATGGAAGTGAGAATCATCGGTCGTCGAACGGTGAGTACCAATTCTCCCTCATTGAAGGACCGATGCTTGACTTTCTTGTCGAAGGCCTTAGCTATTCGTGCTTGGTAGAACTCAATGTGCTGTTGGGCTTCAACACGCCTTTCATCCAGCGCTTCAAGTTCCGTGAGACGTTGTTGGTGATTGTCCTCAGCCATTATCCCTATCGCTAGGATGACGCGGAGGGACAGAATTTGAATCTCTAATGGTAACACAGCCTCACAGCCATACACCAATGAGTAAGGCATGTTGCCGGTCGGCGTGCGGACCGTTGTACGATACACCCATAAGCTCTCGCCAAGCTTCTCGTTCCAATCACGCTTGCTATTGGAGGTCAGCTTGGTTAGGATCTTAACGATTGTTTTGTTAAAGGCCTCGGCCAAGCCATTCGCTGAAGGGTTATAGGACGTAAAGGAAAGGTTCTGAATTGTAAACTTATCACAGAACCGGGTGAATGCATGACTAACGAATTGTGTGCCATTTTCATGAATGATACGTCGAGGTACGTCGTATTGGTATATGACGTGATGTCTGATGAACTTGATCACGTCATTGGTTTTGACTTCTCTTAAGTGGACGGCTTCGGCCCATTTGGAGAAGTAATCGGTGATGGTCAGGATGAACCGGTGACCCCTTACTGATGGCGGGGTTATTTGTCCGACTATATCCATTCCCCATGCTTCGAACGACCACAACGCTGTTGTTGTACGTAGATCCTCAGGGGGTCGGTGCATGTAATTGGCTTGGATTTGGCATACGTTACATCGTTTGGCATAAGCAACTGCGTCGCTAACCATCCCTGGCCAAAAGTAGCCTATCCTCCGCAAACGATGCCAAAGCTTATGTAACAACCGTAATTTTTCGATACGTATTTAAACAATTTTTCTAGTATTTAAAATATTATATTATATTTTATTAATATTTTTCTAAATTTCTAGAATTTTCTGAGTTTTTAAAATAAATAAATAAATAAATATATTTCCATAATCTCCTTTCCCTAAATTTTCTCTCATTTTGAATTACTTCCAAAATTTTTCCCTAATCAATTTTCCAATCAAGCCCTAATCACTCCCCAATCACCCATAATCGCATTCCATTTTTATCACGTAATCCTCTCCCTCTCTCTAATAATACATTTCTCTCTCCCTCTCACAATTCGAAAACACACCAATCTCCTCTCTCCTCTATCTTCTCTCTCGTTCTCTCTGAATTCTAGAAAACCCAAACAACAACCGCACCAGCAACCCCGCAGCCACGCACTCCGTTGAGCCGCCTCCCCGCTCCCTCCTCCGTCCTTTGCCTGAACCACCTGCAGCCCCGTCGCCTCCTGTCAACGGACAGCCTTGACCGCGCCCAGATCCCCTCTGCCGCTACCCCTCATTGCCCCGTCGAACCCCGATGCCACCACCCGCGCCCCGAGTCCAACTCTGACGACCAGCGCATCCTCCTTGCCCGCAACCCGTAGATCCGACCTTCGCCGACCTCCTCCTCGAGCCGCTCAACATCCGTAGCCGCCGCTCTTTGCCCCGAAGTTACCGTCCAACTCTCCCGCGCTCAGATCAGACCCGCGGACACGCATGTTGACGTCGATCCGTTCGACACAACCCGAGGCAAGATCCCTCTTGCTCATATTTGAACTCTATACCTGTTATAAATTATTTGCATAATATATTTAAGACGTATTTATCTGCGTGGGTTGTTTGCTGAAGAATATTGATCTAAATAATTGATATGTGATAAATTGTGTTTTTGGAATAATTATAATAAGTTAAAAGAATTTAATTTGATAATGGATTTATTTTAGAGAATTTATAATACTTAAAAAGAATTTGTTTTGACAAAAAGAATTATATAGATTTTTATAATGAGAGATAATTTTAAAGAAAGTTATTCTTGGAATTAATAACTAAGACTTTGATTTTCGTGTGCAAAATATCTGTTAATGGTAGTTTCATCATGTATTGTTAATAGTAGCTTTACTCTCGTATGTTTCTTGCATGTGATCATGACCCCTGTTCACACTTCATGACATTGACACTTAGCGTAACTGTATTTATTATTTCATGTTGAGAATTATGAGAAGTACATGACTATAGTGACCTGTATAACACAGTCAGGACCTAGAACATCGTGTGTAGTTAACCTGGAATTACGAGAAGTGGGGTGAGAAGTCTTAGTTCATGTGAGCGTTTGAGATTGTTGATGTACTTTCCGGGCTCACGCTGGTGAAGCTTGTGTAGTCACCAAGGTGGGTCTGAGGATTTAAGTTATTGTGATTGTGGTTGTATTCCAGGCTCGCGCCGGTGAAGTTTGTGTAGTCACTGGGTTGGGTCTGAGGAGCTGAGATATTTATGATTGTGGTTACATTCTGGGCTTGCGCCGGTGAAGTTTGTGTAGTCACCGGGGTGGGTCAGAGGAGCTAAGATAATTATGATTGTGATTGTATTCCGGGCTCGCGCTGGTAAAGTTTGTGTAGTCACCGGGGTGGGTCAGAGGAGCTGAGATATTTATGATTGTGGTTGTATTCCGGGCTCACGACGGTGAAGTTTGTGTAGTCACCAAGGTGGATCTGAGTAGCTGAGATATTTATAATTGTGGTTGTATTCCGAGCTCGTTCCGGTGAAGTTTGTGTAGTCACCGGGGTGGGTCTGAGGAGCTAAGATATTTATGATTGTGGTTGTATTCTGGGCTCACGCCGGTGAAGTTTGTGTAGTCACCGGGGTGGGTCTGAGGAGTTGGGATATTTGTGATTTGCGATCAGTTAGTTATTCGATGATATGAGCATTATATTTGTGTGAGATGTGGACAAGTGATCAGTTATAGAATGAATAGTACATGATCTTGTTACTTAAGGTGAATATGGATGCTTGTGTGATATGTAGGTCAGTTGTATTTATTTTCATACTTTGATCGGGGTTAATATTTAATTATCTACAATTAGAGACATATGGTATATACATGAGGGTTTTCTTGTTTGGATTATTTCGCTCGACGTACTACGTCTCTTGTTGTAGATTTTTAAGTATTAATTCCATCTATTGTATGACCTTGTTGCTTGGATGGTTTCTGATCGCTACCTGTATGATCTTGTTACTTGGTTGATTTTTGGATTCTTCTGATTATTAGTATTCCAGTTGCATGTCCCAATCGTCATTACTATCATCACCTGTTCTATTTCTGTTTCTGTTATCGCATTGACCATGCATATATTATCATTATTGTTATTGTATTTGTTCCTGCCTTAGGGGATCTTGTCATGTGTTATACACGCTGACGTACTCTTATTTTCTGGGTGTACGACAGATTTAGGAGACAGACAGCCTCAGTTCGGAATCGACAGGAGCCAGAGGATTCTCAGCCGGGTGCCTTGCAGAAGGAGTAGAAGAACCAGCTGAAGCGTAGTGGTTTTCTTTCGTAGTAATAGTTGGACATTAAAATTCTTTTACCGTACTTTTCTTTAGTTGATGTTGGACTTAGTATTTTAACAGTATTTTCTTTATGGATTATGTATGTCTTATTTCCTAGTTGGACTATTTTGTAATAAGGGTATGTTGGACCCATATTTTATGTCTGGAATGATTTACTGTTGATGATATGTCTATTCCTTATTCTCAGTTGTCTTTATATTCTCGCTATTGTGATCGGGGACCTGTGACTTCGTATTGTATTTATTTCTAGATGCTTAGCGTATTGGATTGAGAAGAAAAGAAAATAAAAAAAGGTAGTGTATATTTCTTCTTAATCTAATACGTCGCGCGCTTGTTCATGTTTTGATTCCCTGGTATTTTTGGGAAACGGGGACAGGTTTTTTTGGTGGCCTATGCAGGTCACGGTCCCGAGTTCCCACTAGTAAGAATATAATGGACAATTTAGATACATATCATATTTCATCCGTACGACTACAATTAAGTTCTTATACTATTATCTTAGTAACTATGTTTTAATTCCTATTTTCCCAATATATTGTTTTGATTTTAACCTTAGTTATCCTCTTGATCCTCGTTTTCCCTTTGAACCATAGTGGGTACTCGTCGTAATGGTAATCCATCCAGCAGCAGTGGTCAGATGCCTGAAATGGAACCACACCAGCTTTTGGAGATGATTCATGGATTGGTGGCGAATCTGCAGTTCTTGGCTGGGCATTTGCAGCGGGAGCCTCAGCATCAGCCTCCCCATTATCTAGAGTCTAGTGTTAGGAAGTTCCGGTATATGCGGCCCCCTTCTTTCTCTGGTGCTGAAGGACCCCTAGTAGTGGAGGAATTCTTAAAGGTCACTGAGACTATTCTCACGGTGACCCGTATTGCCCCTGCTGAATAGGTGGACCTTATGGATATTCAGCTCACCGACACCGCTCGAATTTGGTTGACTACAGAGAAGGCTCATTTGGAGAGACCGATTTTGTGGGATACCTTCACAGACCGCTTCAACAAGAAGTACTTCCCTCAGTCGGCTCGAGACTAGCTTTTGCGTAGATTTGTTGAGCTTAAGCAAGGAGGACGAACAGTTGATGAGTACGAGGCCGAATTTTCTTCCCTGAGTCGATACGCTCCTCATCTTGTTACAAACCCCACTATCAGGAGGAATCAGTTCCAGAAGGGCTTGGATAAGTATATCAGGTTTGCTCCGGCTGGTAGAGCACTTGCGACGCACGATGCAGTATTGGATGCAGTACGTGAGATTGAGAGCGTGCAGAAGGAACCTGAAGACTCTCACGTGATGCAGAGTAGGACACCAGCAGCTCCGACCCGGAATGTCGAGCGTCCCCCTCCGAGACAGCATTAGCAGAACCCGCAGAGGCAGCAGCATTCTCAGTGTCATCCATTTCATCAGGCTCATCCTTATCAGCATCCTGGAGTGCAGTCTCAGAGCTAGTCATTGGTGCAGTGTTCCTATTGTAGCTACCCAGGGCATACCCAGCAGGAGTGCCCTAGGCGTCTTCGTCTGTGCTACAACTGTAAGTCCCCCGATCATGTCAACCGGGAAATGTCCGCAGCAACAGCAGGCCAACTTGCCCCCACCTCTAGTTCGAGCAGCTTTTCCAGCTCCACCTCGATCAGACTCAGTAGCTCCAGCTTAGCACGGACCCTACCCTCGAGCAGGCCCTCTTCCTACACAACAGCAAATTTATCAGGAAGCACAAAGGTAGTTACCCCCGCGTCAGACATTCATGATGACGACCGTGGAATCTAAGGAGAACAACCAAGTTATCACCGGTGAGAATAGTTTATTCTTAGTTTTATTGCGTATGAACTTCCTTATTTCGCATTGCCTTATGATATTATGATAGGATTTATTTATGAGTGCTAGTTTAGATGTATTTTCCTTCTATACTAGATAAAGTTCTTGTTTCTTCCATTCTTGCTTTATCACCCTTGACTCTGGAGCTTCTCATTATTTCTTATCTCGTTGATTTGCGAGTACCTACTCTCATTCCATACCTCTGTCCTTAGGTTTAATTTCGAGGACGGAATTTGTTTTAAGAGGGGTAGGATGTAACAACCATAAGTTTTCGATACGTATTTAAACAATTTTTCTAGTATTTAAAATATTATATTATTTTTTATTAATAATTTTCCTAATTTTTGGAATTTTTTGAGTTTCCAAAATAAATTAATAAATAAATATATTTCCATAATCTCCTTTCCCTAAATTTTCTCTCATTTTGAATTCCTTCCAAAATTTTTCCCTAATCAATTTTCCAATCAAGGCCTAATCACTCCCCAATCACCCATAATCGCATTCCATTTTTATCACGTAATCCTCTCCCTCTCTCCAATAATACATTTCTCTCTCCCTCTCATAATTCGACAACACACCAATCTCCTCTCTCCATCTTCTCTCTCGTTCTCTCGCAATTTTAGAAAATCCAAACAACAACCGCACCTGCAACCCCGCAGCCCCGTGCTCCGTTGATCCGCCTCCCCACTCCCTCCTCCGTCCTTTGCCTGAACCACCTGCAGCCCCACCGCCTTCTATCATCGGACAACCTTGATCGCGCCTAGATCCCCTCCGTCGCTACCCCTCATCGCCTCGTCGAACCCCGATGCCACCACCCGTGCCCCGAGTCCAACTCCGATGACCAGCGCTTCCTCCTTGCCCGCAACCCACAGATCCGACCTTCGCCAACCTCCTCCTCGAGCCGCTCAACATCCGTAGCCGCCGCTCTTTGCCCAGAAGTTACTGTCCAACTCTCCCGCGCTCAAATCAGACCCGCGGACACGCACGTTGACGTCGATCCGTTCGACAAAACCCGAGGCAAGATCCCTCTTGCTCAGATTTGAACTCTATACCTGTTATAAATTATTTAAATAATATATTTGTAACGTATTTATCTGCATGGGTTATTTGCTAAAGAATATTGATCTAAATAATTAATATGTGATAAATAGTATTTTTGGAATAATTATAATAAGTTAAAAGAATTTAATTTGATAATGGATTTATTTTAGAGAATTTATAATATTTAAAAAGAATTTGTTTTGAGAAAAAGAATTATTTTAGATTTTTATAATGAGAGATAATTTTAAAGAAAATTATTCTTGGAATTAATAACTAAGACTTAGATTTTCGTGTGCAAAACATCTGTTAATGATAGTTTCATCATGCATTTTTAATAGCAGCTTTACTCTCGTATGTTTCTTGCATGTGATAACGATCCCTGTTCACACTTCATGACATTGACACTTAGCGTAATTGTATTTATTATTCCATGTTGAGAATCATGAGAAGTACAAGACTATAGTGACCTGTATGACACAGTCAGGACCTAGAACTTCGTGTGTATTTAACCTGAATTACGAGAATTAGGGTGAGAAGTCTTAGTTCATGTGAGTGTTTGAGATTGTTGATGTATTTTTCGGGCTCGCGCTGGTGAAGTTTGTGTAGTCACCAGGGTGGGTCTGAGGAGTTGAGATATTATGATTGTGGTTGTATTCCGGGCTCGTGCCGGTGAAGTTTATGTAGTCACCGGGGTGGATCTGAGGATCTAAGATATTTATGATTGTGGTTGTATTCCGGGCTCGCGCCGGTGAAGTTTGTGTAGTCACCGGGGTGGGTCTGAGGAGCTGAGATATTTATGATTGTGGTTGTATTTCGGGCTCACGCCGGTGAAGTTTGCGTAGTCACCGGGATGGGTCTGAGGAGTTGAGATATTTATGATTGTGGTTGTATTCCGAGCTCGCGCCGGTAAAGTTTGTGTAGTCACCGGGTTGGCTCTAAGGAGCTGAGATATTTATGATTGTGATTGTATTCGTCGCTCACGTCGGTGACTACACAAACTTCACCGGCGCGAGCCCAGAATACAACCACAATCATAAATATCTCAGCTCCTCAGACCCACCCCGATGACAGACCCACCCCGATGACAGACCCATCCCGGTGACTACACAAACTTCACCGCCGCGAGTCCAGAATACAACCACAATCATATGAGTTGGGATATTTGTGATTTACGATCAGTTTGTTATCTGATGATATGAGCATTAAATTTGTGTGAGATGTGGACCAGTGATCAGTTATAGAATGAATAGTACATGATCTTGTTACTTAAGGTGAATATGGATGCTTGTGTGATATGTAGGTTAGTTGTATTTCTTTTCATACTTAGATCGGGGTCAATATTTAATTATCTACAATTTGAGACATATGGTATATACATGAGGGTTTTCTTGTTTGGATTATTTCGTTCGACGTACTACGTCTCTTGTTGTAGATTTTTAAGTATTAATTCCATCTATTGTATGACCTTGTTGCTTGGATGGTTTCTGATCACTACCTGCATGATCTTGTTACTTGGTTGATTTTTGGATTCTTCTGATTATTAGTATTCCAATTGCATGTCCCTATCATTATTACTATCATCACATGTTCTATTTCTATTTCTGTTATCGCATTGACCATGCATATATTATCATTACTGTTATTGTTTTTGTTCCTGCCTTAGGGGATCTTGCCGTGTGTTATACACGCTGACGTACTCCTATTTTTTAGGAGTAAGTCAGATTTAGGAGACAGATAGCCTCAGTTCGAAATCGTACAGGAGCCAGAGGATTCTCAACCGGGTGCCTTGTAGAAGGAGTAGAAGAACCAGCTGCAACGTAGTTGTTTTCTTTTATAGTAGTAGTTGGACATTAAAACTCTTTTACCGTACTTTTCTTTAGTTGATGTTGGACTTAGTATTTTAACAGTATTTTCTTTATGGACTATGTATGTCTCATTTCCTAGTTGGACTATTTTGTAATAAGGGTATGTTGGACCCATATTTTATGTCTGGGATGATTTACTGTTGATGATATGTCTATTCCTTATTCTGAGTTGTCTTTATATTCTCGCTATTGTGATCGGAGACCTGTGACTACGTATTGTATTTATTTCTAGAAGCTTAGCGTATTGGATTGAGAAGAAAAGAAAAGAAAAAAAGGTAGTGTATATTTCTTCTCAATCTAATACGTCGCGGGCTTGTTCATGTTTTGATTCTCGGGTATTTTTGGGAAGCGGGGCGTGACAGCTTAGGTCCGGCTGGTGAGCTCAGCAGGTGCCATCATGGGCTTCGCGTAGAGCTTCTTGTGCTTCTGTCTTTGAAAGACATCAAAGTAACAAGCCATCATACGACTTACGATACAACGTCTTTGTGGTCGAATCGTAGTAAAACCTTAAGGCTCGTCGGCGGTCAGGCTCTCGCTCCCTAGCGTCTTCGGGTAACATGTCGTATAAAACATAGTCGATGATCAGGAGATGACAGTCTTTTGGGTCAAGTTGATCCGGAGCCTGGTGAGTAGTGTTTACTTCTAGAACGTCCTCCGGTCGAAAGAGTTGTTGGATCGCTACAGTGACATATTGAGTCGTCTCTGACGGCTGAGCCAAGTTAGCTGCTAAGGACGCGAGGGCGTCCGCGTGCGTGTTCTTGGAACAAAGCACATGCTCAATGCGGAAGCTTTCGAATGACTCAACTAGTTTGGTAGCTAATTTATAATGCACGATCAGGTCGTCGTTTCTAACCTCATATTCCCCCGTCATCTGCTTGACAATGAGCTGAGAGTCGCCGTAGGCCTCGAGATGTTTTATCTCTAACTCTCTTGCCAGCTCGAGTCCAATGAGTAGCACATTATACTCAGCCACGTTGTTGGTATATGGCTCTGTTAAAGAAAAGGCTCGGTTTAATACGTGCTCATGTGGGGAAGTAAGGACCACCCCCACTCCTACAACAATAGATCCGCTTGTGCCGACACGAGACGTGCTGTCGAAGAACATCTGCCAAACTTTCGCCGGGGAAGTCACATTGACTTCGGAGGGTTTATCCGGTAAATCTTCGAACAGGTCGGTTTTCACACCCAACGGATGACTGGCCATGAGATCGCAGATGGCCTACCCTTTGACCGATTTCTAGGGCATGAAGTGAATGTCATACTGAGACAGTAAGAGCATCCATCTGGCCAAGCGCCATTTTAAGGTCGCGGGCTGTGTCATGAAGACTTAGATGGGGTTCATCCGGGAAATGATATGGATGGTTTGGCCAACTAGGTAATGTCGCAAATTTTTGATGGCAAATACCAAGGCTAAACACTCCTTTTCGACCATAGGG
>BQKN01060399.1:0-10623 GCA_022839385.1 Asparagus kiusianus | reverse complement strand
GAGAGAAATGGATATGGTTGGTACCAAGCACAGGTTTTTGTGCTTGGTAGTGAGGTGGTATATTCTCCTCCACTCATTAAAATCGGAGCCCACATTCACATGGGTTAGGGAGTGATTGAGAATTTGAATGAGTGGATGAGAATAGGGCATCTCACTTCTAAGCACAAATCCCAACTTGAATGAATGAATGAGAATATGACACCTCACTATCAAGCACAAAATTTATGCTTGGTATCAAGTATATCCATTTTTCTCATCCACTCATTCAAGTATTTTTAATTTATTTCCGCATTAAAATTTATTTTTTGGTTTTACTTTAATAGTTTTTTGTTTACTTATGTCTCTAAACTTTAGCATTATGATTATTTATTTTCTTTGATGTTTGTTTGAACAGACTACACTGAATTTAAATTTTCATATTGATAATCGAATCGACTGGAAACAGATGTAATCCAAGGCCAATTTGAATTTTCACGTTATTTGGACCAACGTGAAACCAAGCTTGACTTGATAAAGTATAGTGTTGCGAAAGTGAAAAATACTTGATAATAGCCCTATAAAAAGCAAGGCGAATAATTAAAGCAAATAAGCTAATATGATTGATTATAAGAGGGTTAGAGCAAAACTAAAGAGATTATGAAGTTGTTCCTAATCATTGATAGACTTAATGAAAAACTATAAACTAAAGATTAATGCTAATTCTAGTATACTTTTATATAATAAAAGTATCCATATATAAGCATATAAAACACTAAAAATAGTTTATGAAAATTTCTTCTAAATATTCCTAATTTTACTTAAAAAATTAAACTAATCTATACAATATTAAAAAGATAGATCTTTTATTCCTTTTGTTTTATTTTTTATTGAGTCGAGATCAATCCTACTCTGCCTTTATCTTTTTCTTGTGCAGTTCAAGAGTAGTGTTTTCATCGTCTACATCAATTGTGACTTCAGACTGGAGGTGGATTTCTTGTGCTTTTATCTTTTCTTGGGCTCGTTCACTTTTGTATTCTTGTCTTACTTCACAAAGAAGTTGCATGTGATGTTCAATACAAACTTTTAGAAATACAATTTTTATTTATTTTTATGTTATAGTGAGAATAAAGGTTAATTTTATATATATAAAATTTTTGTGTTTCTAATTTGTTACTTACATAAGGTAGGAGTTACCTTTTTTTCTTTGTAATGAATTCTTCTGTTGTGTATCCAATAAGAGTTTTTGTTGTGTCAAATAATGGTACTTTTGCTATGTCCATGTCATTTTCTATGATGATCTAAACTAAATAACTACATTTTTATTATCGAATTGGTTTAGATTGTAATGTTAATATGTAATTTTGATAAGTTTATTTTGTAAAGAATAGATATTACTTAACCTTAGTACTATGTCATCGACAGTTCTATGATATTTATTATTTGAACACTCTTATTAACATTTCTATACACCTTCTTGTTGTAGCCTTTGCAAGCATAAAGCTAACTCTATTTGGAAATGGTAGTTATCTTTGCATTGTAGGTACAATAGCATGTCTGTATATTAGTAAACTATTTTTAGGTTTAATTATGTGAATTTTAGAGTTGGTCTTGTAATATCATACCTCTTTTGAATGTTGTGATGAATATATATTAGTAATTTGAATTTGTATTGTATTTGTAAAGAGCCTTGATGGAGGTGCTTTTGTCTTGGTAGCTTGTTCTGACTGCATATTAGCGTTAAAATGTAATATTGTGTCTTTGTTGTGTTATATGAATGGTAACTTGCTTTACTTATCATTCCCTTATTTTTTCAGTAAGTTATATCTTTGGATTAATAGATATTACTGAAGCAATTTATGATGTCATGCATATTTTCCCTACAAATTTAAGATAAAAATAAGGTGAATTTTATGTTTAGTGAGATTTAATGAGAATTTTAGTAATGAAGTATTCTACCTTCATATTTAAAGATCTTAAAATTTGAATATCAAATAATTACTCTTTTCTTTGCCAAATTTAGAAATTCCAGCCTTTTATGATTTTGAAATTTTAAGAGTATGTTTTGCTATTTTTGAAACATTAGTAGTATTTTTTTAAAAAATAAATTTTAAGTTTGGTGTTTGTAATTTTTATAATTTGTGTGTTTGGTGGTAAGTTTTCAAATGCCAGTATATTTTCTTGCAACTCTAAAATTTTGACGATGTGTTTTACAATTATTAAAACTTTGGGTTGTTTTTTATAAAATTTAAAATTTTAGTCATTTACTAATAATTTCTAGATTTGATGTGTATCGGTTATAAATTTTGAAAATTTTGGGTTTTTTGTGATTCTTAACTTTTGAGGGAAATTTTACAATTTTTTATAAAATTGAGTTTTTTTTACAAATTTTAAAATTTTAAGTGCATGATAGCAATCCCTTGAATTCATCTATGTTGTTTGCAAGTTTTAAAATTTTTATATTTTAGGGTGCTTTTTGTAACTTAAACTTTTGAGGTTGTTTATATAATTTTTGAAATATTGAGGCTGCTAATTGTAAATTTAAAATTCTTCGAGGATTATTGTTAATTTTAAGATTCTATGTTTGTTGTATAGAAATACAAAGATTAGTGGTCAAATTGCCTATAACGTACGTTTTAGAAGCATTGGTATTGGAACAAGCCCCTCTATTTCTTGTTCTTCGAACAAAAGAGAACAATTATGCTTCAAAATAAACACATTATGTTAGAATATCAGCTATAAGATTCGTCCGAGTGTGAAAAAGAGAATGATCGTTGTCTAGCAAATTGACTAATTGCTTCGAGCCCATCTCCACTATCACTAGGGCTGTTTAAATGGGCTTCAAGTCCAGACTGGGCCCAGTGTCCAGCCCGAACCTAGCCGGACTCGAACCCAGCCTAAAAAATCAGGGCCTGGCTAGAGAGAGAAGCCTGACCCGGGTCTGGCCCGATTTTTAATTATATATATATATTTTTTATATTTTATATATATAATTATAGTATGGTATTGTCACTAATGTATACTTATTTATATCTTTAAGTGTATATTATTATTAATGTATACTTATACATACTTACATATATATATTTCTCATGTATTGTATACTATATGTGATTATAGTATGATATGCTTATTAATGTATACTTACATATAATATATAGCTATATACTAATATGTAAATATATACTAATACATACTTATATAAATATAATAAGGTTAATCTAATTTTTAAATCAATTTTTATCAAAAATACAAAAAAAATCGGGCCAGCGCGGTTTGGCTCAGACCCGAGCCGTCGTCCGGGCTAGATATTTTGCTCAGCCCAGATTCAGAAATCCAAATCCAGGCCAGGCCGGACAGGGCCTGCCCGTCTGGACAGCCCTAAATTTATCACAATTTTATGCCCCTACAGTAATGGGTCAATAACAGGTGTTGCTGTTCCCTGCAGTAATGGGTCAATAACAGGTCTTGCTGTTGACCCGCTGTACTTGTTGTCCTTAGCGAGACTCCTCTATCGGGTTCGGATCCGGGTCGGGACCCGTTCCAACTCCTTCCCAATCGCGATCCTTCGTATGTATCATCTCGTCGTCCCTCTTTCACCTCTCATCAGCGATCCGAGGTGCGTTCTCTTTCTTCTTATTTTCTTATCGTAATTTCTCATAAAATTAATGTCTTTTTTATGAAATTGGACCTAAAACCTTGCAAAATATTTTGTGGTTAATTTGAAAAAAAACAAAAGAGAATAGGGAAAAAGAAATGGAAGAACAATTCATACTGCGAGTTCCACCTTCGGTATCGGAGAGGATCGAGCGGCTGTTCAATGAGAACGCGTCCTCGTCTTCTGAAGATGCTTCCCTCGATTTATCCTTTGAAGGTACTAAATTCACATCAAAGTTTAGGGCTTGCGTATAATCAATGGTTTTAGTTGTTGATAACTCAACTTTTTTTTTAATTTTTTAATTTTTATTTTAGTTGAATGGGAAACTGTTGTCTTATATTGAAAATTGTAGCTTGATGCTGATGACTTGTTGGGCGAATAGTTTTTTTTCCCTGCTTTTTAAATCGTAGGTTTGGTTAGTGTACTTCACTGCCAATGGTTTATGTCTAATCAATAGATATAAGATTCAAGGTTTTAGTTGAGAGAATGGAGAATTTGCGAACCTTTCCGAGAATCTAATTTAGAGAAAACAGCAAAGAATGTACATATCAATGACATAGATTGGGTCAGAGTTCAGTAGATGACCTTATTTGTTTATGTTATAATCTAGTGTCTGATTGCAATGAATTTGTGATATCGTCATAGTTTTCTGTTTATATTTTGCCGACGGGTCTGAAAGTGTGCAAGTGTCCTAGTCTCACATTAGAAAGTTCTAAATATTGAGAGTCCTCTTTTTCATATATCTTGTTGTGTGTGTGTGTGTGTGTGGGGGGGGGGGGGGGAATCAATTTGTAAGATTTAATGCATGTAAGCAATTAGCAAAAGAGATGCAAGCTAATTTCATCCCATGAGAGATGCTAATTCTGTCATAGATCATGTACTGAACGTAGAAGATTTGAGGCTGATACGAGACGCTGCTATATCTTGTTTAGAACTTAAATTTTTTTCTTCATTATTAGTTGAAAGAGCTCAACCATGTACATGCATGTCGGTGCGTAATGTGCATCCTTTCACATACATTTACTAGTTTTTCTTTTTATTCTGTGATTTGCTTTTCATTGCCGAACCTTACTACCGTTGGATTTGTAAGAAAGCAAATGCAAGCAATGATTCTTCTTGGTTACAGACATGACTACTGAATTACTGTATTCCGATATATTATGATTGGGGACAAAGTAGGAATCCGAATAAATAGTTTGATAGGAATTGTTACTTTTTGATCTTCTTGTTAACTTAATAATTTCCTTATCCTCAGCTCAACCAACAACATAATTCACTTAATTTTATTCATCATTGACTATTAATTCTGTCATATAACATGACCCTTCCAACTACGAAGGAGGGTAGAGAAAGAGGTCCTATTGTCCGCATCAACAATAACAACAAATATGAAGTCTGCTCCCAAATTAGTAATTCCTAGCCACCAATATGCACTATATATTCATTTGTTCTCACAATTTTCCTAAAAGTTGTACTTTTTACTTTTTTTTTTCTTTCGATTCTGCTAGCTCTAAACCCTTTGTTGTGATAAACTTGTTTCCACCTTCTATCTCTGAAACTGGCCCTTTTCTAGTCTCCTCAACTATATCTCTATCATCTATCGACTCGTGTTCAGCAGAAGCCATGTAAGCTCTCCTCCTATATTTGAATTCTGGCGCCATGCATGCTCTCAGGTTTGAGAAATCTATTCTTCTTTTACTGTTGAATCAGTTTATGCAATTGGTACTAGTCAAGGTCATAATCACGTGGACATGCCCAAGAATTAAACCATATTTTCCAACTTGTTGCATGAGTTGAATTGCTGTGCTAATTTGCTTTGTAGTTTGTTTATCTTCATTCATGTTGTTGAAACTTTTTTCCCCATAATTATTATTTTTTACTATGTTAGATATAAAATTTAGCCAGGCCAATATGACACTTGTGTGGCTTTCGTGTAATGCATGACCCTAAAGAGTTAGTTTTCCTTTGAGTCTTAGAGGTCCAGTTCATTATTTTAGATCATTAGTTGGTATTGGTTTCTTAATTTTCTGAATGACCAAACTTGACCCTGATGCAGGAAAGGAATGCCTTTTTTCCCTTTGTTTGTACTTCCTTTCCATTTGCATTAACGTTGATAGCTTTTTTCATACTAACAAATATTTTAGCTGCATTTGCATCATTGGGTGTATGCTGCTAACTATATGCTCTAATGATAGATACTTAATGTCCATCTACATGAATATTAAAACCCGTATTACCTGTAGAGGATGGGAGAACTGGCACTTTCCTAATTGGTAACGAGAGGTTCCCTGCTGCACTCTTGGATCTTCCGTGTGTCGTGGAATCATATAAAACTTATGATGATAATGTTTTAATTAAAACTGCAGACATTGGTCAGGTAAGAAGCTAGATTTCTTTTCTTTCATCCCCTGAGATTGTAATTTGATTTTGTGGTTGAAATAGATGATAATGATCAGAGAAGAAGGTGATCCTTCGCCAGAAGAAGTTGAATACAGGCACGGCCTTACTCCTCCGATGAGGGATGCTCGCAGGCGGCGATTTCGCAGAGAACCTAACCTCAATGTATTCTACTTCAATTTTTCTTTCTTTATGGGTATATTGCACTTAACTGTCTCATTTATACCTTCAGTTACAATAAAACCCCCTCACCTCATTTACTAGCACTTAACACCCTTGCAGTGCCATTTTCAGGAAGATAAATTGTAAGTGACAGCCCTCTTTATCATGAATTGAGGGGGGCTAATTGCTGATAAATGAGGTTTATTATTATTATTATTATTATTATTATTATTATTATTATTATGGGTCGGGGTTGGGGTGGAGGTGGGGTTAGTGCAACTGAAAGTATAAATGAGGGCAGCTATGTGCAATTTACCTTTGTTTTCTTTCATTCGTATTGCTAGCCATCATTTGTTGTTATAACATGTTTGTGTTTTCAGCCAGAGCTAGTCCAGCGGGTAGAGAGAGATCTGCTGAACATTATGTCTGGGGGAACGGTAGAAAATATCCTTCTATGGTCGCTTAACTTAGCTTTGTGGTCTCAAGGCCTATGTTTTTAAGCTGCTGTTTTTTGTCATCTATTTATCATTACCTATTCTTTTTAGTATTTTTTTTTTAAGTTCTTGAAGTATCTAAAAGCATGGAATAATTGTTATCTGCAGTTCATCAAAAAAATTATTACCTATAGACAGAAGTTATTAGGCTAATCGAAGTGACGCATATTGATTAGCCTTTTGGTGCAAATATAGACATCTTAAGTTTGGATGATGTTTGGAAGTGCATACTAATGTCGAAGTTTGCATGCATATCTTGTGGCTTTTTGCAAAGACTCCTTGACTATTGAAGCGTCTCACATGCTGATTACAATGAGCCGGCATCAATTGGTGATCGCAAAAAGGCTGCAGCAGGACCTGCAGCCAAGCCAGAGGTTATTCCAGTGGAAGCTCCTCCAACAGGTGGTGAACCAGAAAAAAGTGATTCGGATGATTCGATGGAACCTGAAAACTAAAGGAGAAAGCAGTTTGTGTGATATCTTAAAATGGTAAAATTGTATACAATAATTCTGTGTGAACACACTGCAACTTGTTTATGTTTGCAAAAAGTTGGGCTCTGTATGGAGGGTCAGTCTCGGAGGCCCTTAATTGCAATAATATTCACAATTTAATTTCATAATGTTTTCCATTTAAGTACCATGAAGAGGTTTACTCGGTAAGCAAACACAATTCCTTCTAGGCAGAAAGTATCTGCTACTGGCCTGCAGTATTTTGTTCATTTCAAGCTTTTACGTTGTACTGAATCAACAAAGCTCTGCCTTGAACATATGCAATAAACCTGAATACTCAACACTCGAGAAACTTTGTAAACACTTCAATACACTTATCAGCTTAAAGATCAACAAACAAATACAATCAGCGCAAGGAACTAATAAGCAAAAAGATCCAAAATAGTTGAAGGGTATGGAAATATTACACGATAATTGGAAATATTACACAACTATCATAACACAACTAGAAACAGGTCAGAGGGTAACGTCAATATAGAAACTTATGACCATATAAATAATACAATCACCAGTCAAGCCAAACAAGTCAAAGGGTGTGAATATAGAAACTCATAACAATAGTACAAATCATCAGTCAAGCCGTTGGCATTTGTTAAGTAACAGAAGTCTTGGCAGCAAGATGCGTAAGAGCTCTACGGTGGTAAGTGTTACGAAGTTTCTTGTACTTTTGTAAGAAAGTTGCCAAGTCAATGTCTTTCTCGAGGAGCTTGTTGTGTAGAATCTCGGATTCCTCTTCATTCTTATTCATGGCATCTATAAAGCAATCAAATAAAGTTATGAGCCGACTGCTCTAATAGCAACATTTATGGTGGTTTTCCAGCTAGCTCACCTTGCAAGTTCTGGAGCATTGACTGAGGAGAATAGAACTTCAGAATCTCATCCTTTTGTTTCTCCAGTTCTTTTAGTTTCTCTTGGGCAGCAGCAAGCTCAGTTGTTCGGATAATCCTACACTGTTATGTTCAAGAGAATTGAACTTAGAAATCCTATTTCTGCTCATAATGTCTGTTTTTACGACGTAAAAAATAATTCTGCACTCCGAACAAAGCACATGACAAGCATTAGGGTAAAACACTAGTTAAAAACCTAACAAAAAGGACATGATTGAGTTTTGAGATGAGCGCTTTTTCCATAACTTTGCAGGACTAGTCATGAACTATATGCGTCAACACTAACCTCCTCGTAAAGTTTAGGGGTTTTTCGTAGAAACCGCCTCTAAAATAGGGCCACTCTAGTGAAACCATCTTTGATTGTCAACTTATACATAAACCACCTTTAAACGAATTTTTGTTGCAATTGACCACATAGACTCACATTTCAGTAAATTTTTTTCCGGTTTTGCTATAATAAATAGTTGTCAAATACCGAGCATATTAGAGATATGATCCTTAATGGAGGTTAGGTGGGGTCAATTGTATAAATTGACAATCAAAGGCGGTGGATTTCAACAAAAAACCCTTTAAAGGTGGTTTATGTATAAATTCACAATCAAAGGTGGTTTCGGTAGAATGACCTATTTTAAAGGTGGTTTCTAAGAAAAAACCCTGAAGTTTATGAGTAAGCCTTAAAGGTATTAAAGAGGCATGGATTGTGTACATACAACTAATTTGATCCTTCAACTCTTGTAAGGACATGAGTTACACAAATCAGTAAAGCTTGAGGCTAGAGATTAGATGAGTTAACTATACTAAGATATATGTGAAACGCATACAACAACTGGGTTATAAAAGTTCCAGGCCTATGAATTAAGATTAACCATGAAATTGAGGAAATTCACAGTGTGTGATTCTCATCTAAGTAATGCTATCTGGATAGACTGGTATTCATCTGTTAAGTTAAATTCAAAAAATTCAAGCTCATGGTTCAAGGCCCATGTACTTCCATTGTCTCACAGGTTCCTTCATATTCATAAACCTCAAGCTTATTGTTACACAGGATAGTTTCACTTGTCTCAACTGTGGAGCCTGAACATTCATTTATTACTGAGAAAACTGGGATAATGTTCATAGGATACAAAACTAAAATCTTTGTTTTTAAAGGTGATACTTCCTTTTAAGCAAAGGGCAAAAAATTAAGTACAGCTCACCTGGTTTCGGAGCTCCGAGATGCGAGTTTCTTTCTCTAAGTTCTCCCCTGTAATAAAAAGTCTTGAAGTAAGCATTATGTTTCACTACTGAGGCAAAACAAGTATCTGAAACGATAAGAGCAAATCTCACTTGCAAGCTGCAAGGTCTCCTCCTGAAGTTCACGGCGTAGCTGTAACAAGAGCAATTAATGGTGTCTGTCACTAATAAGGCATGCAATAATCTAAAAGCAAAAGGCTAGCCAACAAATAAGGGAATGTTAGGTGCTTTAGATTTGCAGGATGACATGCATTGGGAGCGGAAGACCAAGAGAAGAAAGACACCCACCACCTCTCCCAATACATGCATAAATGTACAAGATACTGAAAACTAAGACCAGCATTCACCAACTGTGGTTTAAAGTATAAAGAACATAAATAATTGGAACAATTCAAATAACATCCGAAAAGCAGCATGCACCCCAGCTGTTGCATACTGCATTATTAAAATGGCACACACATTTGCATGCATGCATGGTGGGTGAACAAGCTAGAGAGAACTTAAAGCATAAGCATTATTAAATTAACTTTCAAAGGGATATCGAACTATCAAGATATCAAGATATTGCAATGAATCATCACAATTAATTAAAGTCAAAGGAGATGTTGAACATGCAATAAACATGCTGGTAAAAAAACGAGGACGCTAAGGATACCAAACAAAAAGAGCATAAGTTACATGCTTGGTCGTTGAAAAGAAAGAAAAGTTCAAGTAGATGCTGTCCTATAATAAGTTACCAATTCTCCAGATACAATAAACAAATAAACATAATGCATAAAAATAATATAGCAAAAGACCAAGGAAATTTGAAGGAAATGTCAAAAAGCAACGAATATGCTCCCTTGTGAGTCAACAACCCATGAAAATAAGTTTCATACTGGTACTATTACTTTGGACCAACAAACAAGAAAAGGAGCAAGATCCAACTAATTTATCAAAATGGCATAAATATAATTATATGCGTATATGCGTGCAATGAAATGAGATCAGGAGATCAGAAGAAAATCAAAAGGAATAGAACCTAATCGACTTACATTGTTCTGGTCTTTTACTTGCTCGAGTGAATTGAAAAAGGCTTCATACGCATTTTTATCGGTTAAAAGCTTCCTCAGCTCCTCAATGCTGCCATTATCTCAACCACCAAGCACTTGATTAGTAAACAACCTACCACATTAATTGCCTCAAAGGAGATCTACAATATAGTTTAGGAGGAAAAGAAACTTCCAATAATTTCCGACAACTTCTAAGCAACCTGTTTTAATCTGTTACTAAAATACCAACAAAGATGGCATCGGTAGACAGTAAAC
>BQKN01060389.1:97317-117360 GCA_022839385.1 Asparagus kiusianus | reverse complement strand
TCTGTAGGCGTATAAAATTGCCTATAGGTCCCTTAGCTTAGCTCAGCACGATGATTCGACAAAACAACGGACATTCGAGCGACGAGGCGACGAGGCACGCAAGCAACGGAATACGTTCGCGTGCGGGACCAAATCAACGGTTTGGAAAGTTAACGAGTCGTCCAACAACAAAACGGACTTGAACTCAAACACCGAAGCGTAGCTACTGCCAAATGAAGATTTGGGGAATCGAATCAAGACCTGAACAAATCAACGAAGGGTCGAGGCGACAAGGCACATGAACAATGGAACACGTACGCACGTGGAATCGAACCAACGTTTCGGGGAATCACCGAGTCATCTAAACAAGAACGAACTCGGTGATATAACGATCGAATCGGGACCAATCCCAAACTCGAACTCAGAAACGGATTAACTGCCATATTTGGAATCAAGTCAATTCCAGAAACCGAATCAAACCCGAACGACGGAGAACCGGAAACACCGGAAAACGACGAAACCAGCACACCTGGGGGAACTCGGCCCGAACCGAACCACCCTAAGGTGGCTCGGCCCAAGCCGAGCCACCCTAGGGTGGCTCGGTGGCCGAGCCACCCAGAGGTGGCTAGGCACAGTTCTGTGCCAAAGGTACAGTTTCGAGTGCCTATAAATAGGCCTGGCACTCGTTCATTTGAGAGGACTTTTTCTGAAACTTCTGAAGAGCCGAAACTCTGCCGGATTGCGACCTCAACTCGGATTGTGAAGGTTTGAAGACTTGGACAACCAGATCTACGTGATACCACTCCGGATCTAAGCTTGGCTCTTAGATCCCGAGATTAGAGCGAGCGTTTCCTTGGTGAAACGATCCCTCTCGGCTACTATCTCCTTGGTGGGATAGTACCCGTTATACCACGTAGATCTGTTCAGATCGAGATTGCACGGTGGTCCACGGTACTCAACCCCGGCACAGGCGAAGAACCCCACAAAGCGAGGGACCGTAAAACAGGAAACTCGTGATTTGTTCAAGGAAAGTTGTAATTTTTATTTCTTTACTTTTGATTTTGTTGTAAGCCGGATCTTATAAAAAGACCGGATCTCTTTGTAAACGCATAAAGTTGTTGTCAAAGTTGTAACAGAATCATCAATGAAGAATAACGCAATTTCCCGCACGAACAATCTCGATGTAATGAACACCTCAAAGCTACAAGCCCGCGACGTCTCTTCCTACTCAACGCGTCTGCTACCACGTTCGCCTTTTTTGGATGGTACTATTTAACGAACTCGTAATTCTTAATAAACTCTACCCATCACCGCTACCTCTGGTTGAGTTATTTCTATGAGAAGAAATATTTTATGCTCTGGTGATCTGTAAAAACTCAAACTGTACTCCATACAAATAATACCTCCACGCCTTCAGTGCAAAAACCACTACTGCTAGCTCTAAGTCATGCGTAGGATAATTCTGCTCATGAGTTCTCAGCTTCCTTGAAATATAGGCCACAACTCTCTGGGTCTGCATCAAAACTCCTCTAAGACCCGATAATGATGCATCAGTGTAGACAACAAAAGTCCTATCACTGCTGGGAATCATCAGCACTGGCACTGAAGTCAACTTAGCCTTTAATGTCTCTAAGGCCTCCTGACACTCTGTGTCCCAATTAAATTGTACACCTTCTTAGTAAGGCATGTAAGTGGCATCGCGATCTTTGAGAAATCCTGAATGAATTTTTTGTAATAGCCAGCCAAACCTAAGAAACTACGAATCTCTATAACTGCCTTAGGTGGCTCCCAATCAAGTACTGCTTTCACTTTAGCTAGATTCACTACAATGCCCTCCTTGCTGATAACATGGTCAAAAATCTGACCTTAGATAGCCAAAAACTAGTATTTGCTGAACCGGGCAAATAACTTGTGCTCCCACAAAGTCTGCAATGCCAAATGATTATGTTGCTCATGTTCTATCTTTAAACTCGAACAGATAAGGATGTCGTTGATAAAACAACCACAAACTGGTCCAAATATGGACGGAAAACCCGGTTCACCAAACCCATGAATGCCGAGGGTGCATTGGTTAGCCCAAATGACATGACAAGAAACGCGAAAGACCCATATCGAGTCAGAAAGGCGATTTTGGGAATATCCATTCCCCACACTCATAATTAAAAATAACCAGAACAAAGATCAATTTTCGAGAAATACCACGATCCTCACATCTAGTTAAACAAGTCATAAATCCTCGATAGTGGATACCTGATTCGGGAAGTGACCTTGTTCAACTTACGATAATCTATACATAATTCCTTGCTACCGTTCTTCTTCTCCACGAAGAGGACCGGTGCTCCTATGAAAATGACTCTGACAAATAAAACCCTGAGTTAACAACTCATCTAGCTGAGTCTGTAGCTCCCTCATCTCAGTAGGTGCCATACGATAGGGTGCTCAGAATATCGGTACGGTGTCTGCTGCAACTTGATGTAGGAAAATAACCTCTCTTACAGGAGGAAATCTCGGTATGTCCTAAAAGCCATCTTGATACTCTGAGACGACTCTGGTCTTGCTCAAAACTGCATCCTGATGCCGTATCATCACCTCCTCGATATATGCCAGAAATGCTCTGCATTCTGGTTACCCTATGAGGTTGCTACTATCTATACAAACCCATTGAATGCTCACAAGCTGACTATCTTTGTAAAATAGTTTATACTATCGTGGTAGGATGATAACTAATCCATACCAAGAATAACATCAAACTCGAACATTCGTGGGATGATCAAATCGACCACGGACTCAGACTCGTCTAAACTGATGACACATCTCCTATAGATACTCTTTAAGAGAGACACCCCTCCCAAAGGAGTTGAAACTGATAATGGAATGCCTAAAGGCTACGCTATAACCTAAAGTCTAATCATGACATCATGATAGATAAAAGAATGCGAAGCTTCTGAATCAACAAGATCCGAGCTGGAAAGGAAATCACTAAGAAAGCTCCGCTCACACAATGATCACGTGGTACGACTGCATAAACCTTGCACGTGGCTGGCGATTGCTACGCTGATGGCAGTGGAACATATTGGACTGTCTATCCATTAGGAATCCCCTAGATGGCACGTATCTGGCCTACTGGCCCCTTAATCCTTGAGACGGCTGGAGGTGCCTCAAATCCTCTGTTGATGGCCATAACTGTGGCCCTGAGACTGCTGACTCTGACCTCTGTCATGCTGGCCTCCTGCTAGTGTACTACAATAATCCTTCGCTCTATGTCCAATCTAAGTACAATTATAAATGTACGCCGAATTCTGCATCGTTGCGACGCTCTCGAATCATGTTGTGGGTTGTGTTCTCTTCTTATGCTGTCCTTGTTGCTGGCGGTAAAAATCTTTAACCCGCTGCTGCGGCTCTCTAGATTCCATAATAGGTCTTTTGCCCTTGTCATTATCACTATGCTGGTCATAATACAATAATTAGCTACATGTATATCTCCCTGCTTTAATGAGACTAGCTCTACTGCTTGTCAAAGAAACAAACAAAATTCACCCTAATAAGCTATATTCGTTGCTTTGGTGAAAATATGAAGTCGGTGCCATCCACTGATGATATCCTCTACGCTGAATACATCTAACTCTGCTTTAGTGCTGAGTCGGCATTATGAAATCTTCACATATTTCTTCCATTTATAAGCTGCATATAAATCCGGTGTGCCCTAAAACTATGGTGCTCTTAGTGTCTGATGTCTTTCTTATTCTTACAGAGCCAAGCCTCCTGCTCTACGGCTATATCAATAGCTAGTTGTGGTGATGATGAAAACATTGGTATTACCTCTTCAATAGGCACGACTGGTACAACTGGTAGTGAAACTCTAAAAAATGTAATGTGGCTCGTTACTCGCTTCTTGAGTGTTGCTAGTCTTTGCTTCTATGATCGGCTTTACAAAGTCGATCAGATACTGTGGAGCCTACTACGGCTCGAGCTCTGCTTGCAGCTCTTCGCGTACAAGTTTTTATCTCGACTGCATCCTCGTCCTAACATTTATAATATCAAGAGGAGAGTTTAATGGACACAGTAAATGAGGTCGCAAACATATATACATAACATAACGTATCACATAGTATTCACGCAAATACTTTTCACTCAAAGTAAGGTAGTCATAAAAAAATTCATAATTTTTCAAAGTATACGTATTACATCCTCACTCATTCTAGAAATTCCTAGCAGACTCTATACATGAATCCTAGAAAACTCTATCCTAGCTCCTCGACTCGATACAGGATGATTCTAAGGATGCTAAAACTAGAGCTATGATACCAACTGTGATGCCCCCGGATTCACACAAGGCTGGAGTCCAAGGTGAAACCAAAAATATCAAACCTGCTATGCACCTATACTGTGCAATGACATGTTTCACCATCATAGAAATATCCCTTTAGTGGAATCAAATAAGACAATACAGGTACAAGTAAATATAAAAAAGATGAAGACAAGAAATAAAACACTAAAATATTTGATAAATTTCCAAATAATCAGGTCTCAACAGATATAAAAAAAATATGTCCAACAATCTGAAATAAATGATCCAAAATCTTAACTACAGGAGTCAACTGAAAAGTACATAAGCTCTCCCACCTCTCAAAATGTAATGCAAATATAAACATCAATTAGAAATATTGACTAAACATTTGTGAAACAGAAATACTAAACATATATGACGACGACTATGATGAAAAACCGTCAACTTGCAGCTCTCCGAAACTCTGCCCCGCTGCCTGAAAAGAAGTAATAACCACAGCGACAGAGTGCTAGCAAGATTATCTCCATCCGTCCCTAGGGGAAGGGCCACTAGGTATGATGGAGGCTCTACCTATAAGTACATAGTCTACCTAGTTCATTTACCCTATACTAAATCGATGTTAATACTTAGAAACTCACAACACAAGACTGGTACATCGAGTAAAATATTCCAAACAAGAAAACCCTCATGTATATACTATATGTCTCAAATTGTGAATCGCTAAATATTAACTTCAAAACTAAGAATAAATGAAAATAAGAAAGATAATATAGGAAATATTACATAATACATCTCCAAAAATGTCATATCAACTCCTCATACTACACTTAGTGGGCAAAACCGATATCGATATACTCTCTCCTGTAACTAAGTTGTGAAATACCTTCACAATGGATCATATCAATGATGTCAATATTCACCTACACTTAGGTTATTTATCAAATCGTCCTTCTCTAGAACTCTTCAACCTTTCGCACCCTCGTGCGGACTGGTAAAATAGATATGTTAAATCATTACACTCCTATACAGACCAATAACTAGATATACAAGTTCATCGCACTCTCGTGCGGACCGATAACTAAGTATGTCAATTTATCGCACTCCCTTGCGGACCGGTAACTAAGTATAATAACTCATCGCATAACCATGCAGACCGATAGTTAGGTATATCAACCTTTGCGTATCTTCGTGTGAACCGGTAGATAGGTATATTAACATCTGTGCATCTCCGTACGGACTGATAAGGATTATAGTCCATCTGTGGTCTCATTGGAGGACCTAACTAAAGTACTGGGAGTGTAGCCCATCCGCGGTCTCATTGTAGGACTCGACCAAACCCTACCCAACCGTTCATAACTATAATATATATACTATATTAATCATTACTCGTAATGATTATAACCTATTTGGATATTCCAAACAAAGTACTCATGCGTACTCGAACCCCGTACGTGTACTCCTCGAAACATGCGTTAATATCAGCTCATGACTTGCATAAGACACACGCCAAAAGAACCCGTATGTAAGTAGGTTCAAACACACAAAATTCAACCTGATCAGTCGACCGACAACCTCATCGATCGACAGATAAGGTTGCTCAAACAACAGGGAAAACACGCTATCTGTTGACTGAAGATTTGTCATCAGTCGCCTGATCACGTCAGTCGACTGAAGATTTGTCATCAGTCGACTGATCGCGTCAGTCGACTGATGGACATCATCAGTCGACTGTTTTTCGACTATTTTTCTTCAAAACCCGGGTTTCTGTTAACTTAGATGATTAGAACACAATTTCCATTATCATGAATACTTAACTAGGTGTTTGTTTAAACAAGAAGAAACATATGAACACATAGATCTAAGATTTAACATGCAAAACAACCTAATTCTTGTTTATTTTGACAATCTAAAGCATATAAACTATATTAAACTGTAATTAACTCTTTAAAATAAACCCTAATGACCATGATCATGATCATGTCTGTAAGGACCATGAATTTTCGATACTAGTTAAAATTATTTTTTGGTATTTTAAAATATTTAATTATGATTTTTAAAAGAGTATTTAAATTTTTGAGTTTCTATAATTTTCTATGATTTAAAGTCTAAGTTTTATATTTATTTAAATGATATTAAAATTTATAAATTAATTTTATGTGGTGAAAATTTATGAAATTTATCTGTTACGTTATCGATACTGTTACATGTTATTTTGAATAATACATGATATTATTATTATTATTATTACATATATTTTGTATAATACGTTATATTATTAATTACGTATTATTTGTATAATTTGTTATATTATTTCTACTGTTGCGTATTACCTGCCGTATTAGTACAACTGGTATGTTTTATTGTGTGGATAATTATCGCATAATTATTTGTTTTTAAATATAAGTAAAAATATTTTTATTATTAATTATTCTTGTTTAATTGTATAATATGTGTATATTTCGACTATTTCGTATTAACTGTTGTAATAACACAACATGTACGTTTTTAATTGTAGATAATTATTATGTAATTAGTTTAATTTTTAAGTACCTAACAGTATTTATTTTAATTATTTTAACCTAAACCCTAACCCCTAATATAATAATATATATACACATATAAGTTTTCATTTTCTCTCTCCTTCTCTTCTTCACAAATCCGCCGCCGCCACCCTCGTTTCTTCTCCTCTCTCTCGTTCGAGCCATCGTCGACCACGCCCACCGCCTGAGTCCATCGCCTTCCCCTCTCTCTCCTTTCTTCTCCCCGCTCAACTCCGACCAAGCCCAACACCGTCGAGCCCCTCCTCAGCCACGAATCCAGCCTCCACCGCCCCAGCTCACGCCGAGCACCGACGACCGACGGACTCCCCCATCGCTAATGCCGCCCAACCCCTGCGGACCCTGTTAGACCCTAGAGGGAGGGTGATTAGGGTCTTATGCTAATCTAATCCGATTTTATGCTAATTAAAACTAATTAATAAGTTATCCTAGCAAGTATGAAATACAACAAGATAAATGAGCTAGGATAAGCAATATGAACAAATGAATATATCCTAACAAAGAGATATAGGCAATGTATGTGCAAGGATATATAAACTCAAGGGTAAACAATCTAAACTAGATAGTGGGCAATATAATCAACAAGCAATATAAGATATGAACATAAAAGTAAGTGCGCCAATGCAATCACAAACAAACAATATGATTACGGAGTTCGGTCCCCACGACCTACGTCTCCGCTCCTCACCTCGAGGAGATCTCCACTATCACAACCGGGTTTTCTACGTTCACCCGAACAACGTTTACACCTCACAATACAATCACTATGCAATCACACCTCACACACTAAGTGTTGGTCCTAACCCATGTCCTCCTCCTCAAGTGCTCGGTTACAACCTCTCCCTAGGCACGTCAACCGACGCCACTCCTCTTGGATTCAACCCCGTCTCTCACCACACACTCCTCTCGGTGTACAAGTGTATTACAAGTGAATCCTCACAATTAGGCTCAATATAAAGTGTTTGTTCTCTACAATGAATGAGAACGAATTATAAGCTCACTCTCTAAGATACACAATCCCACAACCCAATTATACTATGAGTGTAAATACAATAAGCTCAATGGTTGTGTGTGTACAAAGAGATAAATAAAATCAACTAAACTCAATATAAACACTAGCTTAATAAAATGATAATCAAACAATAAAATATAAAGCTAGATTGAGTTTAGAAAACTTCTCCAATAAATGACAAGAGTGAGGGAGAAGAATGAATGCTCAAACACCAAGGATGATCTCCACTTGCTCTTGTGAAATTTGCTTCACAAACCAAAACTCTTGTAAATGCTTAAAAGCTTTTTAAACAAACACTAAACCCTTAAACAAAAAACTTGTAAACCTTTTAAAAACTTTTCTCTTGTTAAAAATGAAAGAGAGCAGCAATAGGGTATATATACCCACTTGAAATCTCAGCCAAAACCACCCAAGAGAAAGACAAAAAAGCCCAAAGAAAATCAGCTCAGAAATAGCCGTTAGAAAGCAACGGATCTATTGTCGGTCGACCGGAAATCTCGTCGGTCGACCGATGGAGCTTTCGGTCGACCAGACCGGTCGACCGACCAACTCTCTGTTGCAATCTGACGAGAAATCAAACGAGCGGTCGACCGGTTCGGTCGACCGAAATCTGATACTTAAAAAATCTGATTTCCTGATTTTAAAACACTGTTTAAAAATATCAAATAAATTCCAAAAAATATAAAACTTTGGGGAATGATTGTAGACATGATAATAAACATGCTACAATGACTGGTTTCGAAAAAGAACTTTCTAAATGAAAAATATCATTATTTTGCAAATATGTTCAAAAACATGAAAACCTGAAAATTGATATTTTGATATTTTGACTCAAACAACATTTTGAAACCTTATGAAATGATTGTATAAACTTGATAAAAGATATAACATGTTGTTATGAAGTCTATAACCTAGAAATACAATTTTTTCATAAGATTGCATATTCTATGCAATATATTCAAAACACTAAGTATGATTTCATTAAATATAAGCTTGTTAAAGGTGAAATCATATATGGGCATATAAACATGAAAACTCAAAACTTTTTTTTTTGAAAGATAAGAAATTTCATTAATATTAAAACTCCAGTACATATATTCCAGAATTGGCTAGGCTACTCAGGATACAAACTAAGAAACTAATAGAGAGGGGAGAGGACCATGGCCGTCACCCTCAACTAAAGAACCTAGATAGCATCCTGATTGACCCAAAACCAATCTTAAAGCAAAGTACAGATCCTATTACAAAACATCTATCTTCAAAACCTATAATGAGAATAAATTATTTACAATGCTCGGCTGATTACCAATTAGCAAGGATCAAGCTATTACCAGTCTTCCAAGTGCAGGTTCTAAGCAACACAGTGATATCTTCATACAGTCGCCTAAAAACCATCACCTTGTGCATCTGGGTATCATGAAACACACGTCTGTTCCTTTCTTGCCATATATGCCAGACAGATGCACTCAACACCATTCTTGACAGCTTATACGTTTTGTCTTTCATCTTGAATTTAGACTGAATTTCTAGGGCTTCAGTTCTTAGGTCATTTATTACCGTAACATCGAGCTGAAGTTTAAGTTTGCAGAGCTTCCAGATATATGCAGAAAAGGAACATTGAAAGAAGAGATGATCTCTTGACTCAATCCCACCAGAACAGAGAACACAATCCACAGCAGATGTAATTCGAAATCTGGATAATCTATCTCTAGTTGCCAATCTGTTATATAGACTTTTAATCAAGCAACAAGCCATCTTAGGATTAGAGGAAGGAAACCAAACCACGTTAGAAAGATCAAAATTGGAGTATGAGATTCTAACTTGATCCCATGCTGATGCAAAAGAAAAATTCCCCTTAGCATTTGGTAGCCAAATCCAGTGATCATCTTGACCAGTAATTTGAATATTTGAGATGTACTGAATAATTGGGGAAAGGCTTGGTAATACAACATGACATTGAGAGTTTTGAATGATGTGAGCAACTGACCAATTTTCTGTGCCTGTGAGATGTGGATCAATTTGATGTAGGATATCTGCAAGTCTGCCTTCAATAATCCATGGATCAAACCATAGAGAAGTTGTTTCACCATTACCAATTGATTTCCTTATGCAACTCATTGCTTTTGGTTTAAGACCTGATAAAAACTTCCAGGTACCTGAGTCCATTGCATGTGTCGGTGCATCCCAGAAATTACCTCCTTTGATATATCTTACTTTCATCCAATTAGACCATAGAGTAGAAGTAGAAAGAAGTCTCCAAATCAATTTAAGGGCAGCAGCATGACATAGATCATTTAATTTCCTCAATCCAAATCCTCCTTCTTGTTTTGGACGACAAATATCCTTCCAGCTGATTGCATGAAACTTAGCTTTCCATAGAAAGTTAGCAAAAATTGATTCCAAGCTGTGAATAGTAGAGGTGGGGAGTTTGTAAACAAAATACCAATATGCTATGGAACTGAACAGAACTGATTTGATGAGCTCGATCCTCCCAGCAAAAGATAAGGTGAATGTCATCCAGCCCTCAATATTTTTCCTAACTTTATCAATAAGTGGGAGAAAATCTTTTGCTTTAGGGTAGTTGAATGATAAAGGTAGTCCCAAATATTTTACTGGCAAAGACCCACTTGATATCCCTAAAATTGAACTAAGAGCTTCTTTATTTCTGCATCCTTTACTGAAAAAAATTCTGCTTTTGCTTTTATTGATACTCAGACCAGTGTAAAGAGTAAGAGATTCCAACAACTTGTTAATGCCTTCAAAAGATTTCCTGTTAGCTCTCCTAAAAACTAGCACACAGCCTTTACAACTTCTAGAATAAACTCTCAAGTGTCTAACATCACTACAGTGGAGCCCAAAGAAAATAATACACAGCTAGAATGTAAAGCTGAACACTAGAGTGATCCGCTATCAACCTGCGACTCTCCGTGCTCCCGGCTCGTGACCTGAAAGGGGGGAGGGACAACGAGCGTCAAAGCGCTAGCGAGCAACATCACAACCAAACCCCAAGGGATAGGGCTCGTTGTATATACAAAAATATACAATAATACATAATAGCATTAAATCATCATACAAACAGGTATGGGTCTTAGTACTTAGGGAAATACAACACGAGCATAGGTACGTCGAGCGAAATAATCCAAACAAGGAAACCCTCATGTATATACCTTGTATCTCAAATTGTAGATCCCTAAACACCAAGCCCGAGGTACAACAGAGAACAATAAAAGAAGACGACTCATCACAAGATTTAAATATGATGTCGTGTCACAACTCAAATAGATATCATGTCCAACCAAAACAGGTATAGGTATCAACTCTTAAGGTCTGAACTGAGGTAGTGGTTGTCCAACACATGGACTACATACACAAGCTGTCCAACGCATGGACTAAATATATGAACTGTCCAACACATGGACTATATTCAATAACTGCCCAACACATGGACTACGTTCATGGATATCCAACACATGGATTAAAATTGATGAGTGTCCAACACATGGACTAAGTATAATAGCCGCCCAACACATGGACTAGATAAACTGGTTGAATTAGGTACATATACCCAAGTTTCTAATAAGTCGCAGTACACGGAACTAAACTCATGTCCGGATTTCACTTCACATGGAAACACATAAACTTTTATCTACAGGTATATATATGCAACATGTGACTTTACAGAAATACAAAGAAAAACAGGAATAACTCAGATGAGTCGACTCATGCTCACTAATGAGTCGACTCAAGCCTCATGGGTCGACTCGTGATCAATAACGAGTCGACTGAACAGAAGGTAAATGGCAACAGGAAACAACTTCGTGAGTCGACTCATGATTTTTATGAGTCGACTCATAGCTCATGGGTCGACTCGTATATTGACGAGTCGACTCATCAGAAGCAAAAAGGAAACATCATAACACTTCGTGAGTCGACTCATGACAGGTCATGAGTCGACTCAACCTGATGAGTCGACTCATGATGAGTCGTGAGTCGACTCACGGGCTGAAATCTGCATATAACAACTGGAACTTGATCTAAACGTTCCCCATCTCGATTCTTCTGATATACAACATATCTAACCTTCAATTTTACCCTATTATGCAGTAAGAAAAACATATCTATCATGGGAAACGATCTCTTATAAGTTAGATCTAACATTTAGCCCTAAACATGAAGGAAAAACATTAAACCAATATAAATACTCATGTTTTTATCCTTTAAACAAAATTCCAGATCTGGGTTTTCATTAAAAAACTGGTTGGTGGGGATTTAAAATCTTAAACACATGATTTCTAGTATTCACCCTATCAAGAGCATTGATTTATACTTGAAAATAAGACTTAGGCTCAATAAAACCCATTAAAACGTTTATAAATAAATAAAAACATAGGGAAGGGTTTGGGTGAGATGCTACTCGCGTCAAATGTGAAGAATAGCAATCCCCTTCGCTGAAATCCAAGAGAGAATACTGAAAACCCCTTGAAATGCCTCCAAAAACACCAAGAACACCTAGGGTTTTGAGGGAGAGGAAGAGGGCTAGGGTTTCTTGGGAGTTCATATGAAAAATGGGAGTTTTCGGGTGAGGGAAGTATATATAAGTCAATCAAAACCCGACCCGAAACCCAGCAAACCCGACCCGAAAACACCCAGAAAATCGTCGATGAGTCGACTCATAATATGTCATGAGTCGACTCATGACTCATGGGTCGACTCATAAATTATGAGTCGACTCAGCAGAAAGAAAAAGGGAACAGGACTCGATATCATGAGTCGACTTATGACAGGCGCAAGTCGACTCAACCTGATCAGTCGACTCATGACATGTTATGAGTCGACTCATGAACAAAAATCTGCATACATTGATTTCTTTTGCACACGATTTGCAAACTTGCAACTCATCCTCATACCTGAGGTATATACATATCCTCATAAGCTCAAATATCATTTTCCATGCATGACCATGCAACAACGATATATATATAATATATATTAAATATCTTTATTCACTCATATTCACACTTGTAAGTTGTCAAAATCAACGGGGTCTTACACCATTGCTTAGCTTCTTGAGTAAGAATTTTCTTCACTGTGACTTATGGAACACATTCTAATATGTAGTTTGATTGAACAGATCCTCATAAAATCTGGGAGCACTCAGCTTCATCTTGTCCAAAGAAGAAATAGGAGACCCATCTTGATCAATAAGATTTCTAAAATTGTTAGTAGAAATTCTGTGTTTGATTGCATTATGAAAGAATTTTGTGTTTCTATCTCCTTGTTGAAGCCATAATTGTCTGCTTTTTTGTCGCAACTCATTTTCTTCCTTATCAAGCCATCCATTAAGCTCATATGATACTGCAGATTCTGAAGCCTGTAGATCTTCATTTTCCATATCATGGTTTAATTTACCTTGCAAAATCTCCAGCTGTTTGGATAATTTAATAATATTAGCCCTTGTTGAAGAAAATGACTCTTTAGTCCACTTTTTCAGAGCTAATTTAAGGTATTTAAGTTTATTTACAAGAATGAACATAGGAGAGCCATCAAACTGATTTTTCCAGACCTCTTTGATCACTTCTTCATAACCCTGACATTGGATCCAGTAATTAAAGAACCTGAAAGGCTTTGGATCTGAATTTGTGTGGTCTACAAGATGAACAATAGCTGGAGTATGATCACTTGAAGAAGTACTTTTATATTCTATAAAAGCATGAGGAAATTTATCAATCAATTTAGCATTGCTCAGAGCTCTATCCAACTACCATAGATCCTGTATTTTCCTTGCTGATTATTATGCCATGTCCAAGAAGACCCCGTACTTTTGATATCAGATAGTCCACAAAGTTGAAGACAGTCATTGAAAGCCTGAAGTTTCTTATCAGTTAACTTCATGCCTCCAATTTTCTCTGTAGTGAATCTACAAACATTAAAATCACCCACTAGAAGCCATGGCATATTGTTGATTTGAGTAGAAATTTCTGATATGTCAGTCCATAAAGATTTTCTTGTTAATTCTGAATTCTCCCCGTAAATAACACTTAAAAACAGGATGAGCCCTCCATTGTTCTGGAGCTTAATAGTAATTTGTTGTAGCGTGACTGATAATACTGTCCCATTCCACACATTAGCATCCCATGCTAGCCAAATTCTACCTCTGCTAGAAGCAGAATAGTTGTTACAATACGACCATTGAGAAGGAATACATTTAGTAATTCTGTAAGCCTTTGATGATTTTACTTTGGTCTCTATCAAACCAACAACACTAGGTTTCAAAGATTGTATATGTCTTTTAATATCCCTTCTCCTACCCAAATTATTCATACCTCTAACATTCCAAAATAACATGGTCAAGAGTAATTATTTGAAGAGGCCCTTGTGACTCGTTTAGGACCTAAAGAAGACTCCTTAATTATTTTAGCCTGGTTTTTCTTCTTCATTAACAACATGTTTTTCTCTAATAACCAGTCAGGATTATCAATAGCAATAGGGAATTCTATTACTTTATCCTTCAGCTTATCCTCTCCTGTTTGTAGAGATGCACTCTCTTGTTGATTGGCTGTATTGTCTTTCTTCTTTGACATGGCTGCAGATGGATCTGAATCGAAGGTCTCATTTGAAATTGATATGAAGTTACCATTATCAGTTTGCTCAAAATTATGTTCCTGTATGTCTTGTATCACAGATCTCTGATCAACCCCATCTTGATCTAATAAATTATCAGATACATTAAAAACATTTTTGTTAACAGCATTCTCATTTATCATGTCTTCAGATCCATTATCATTTACTTTTGGTAGAACCTCATTTACCCCAACTGTACCATATAACAGATTATCATTTCTTTTAGATATAATTGTATCAAAAGGAGCAGATTTTTCTTTATCAGAGCCACAAGAGTTGGTAGAAACCTCATGAGGAGAAAAAGAATCTGAAACAATACCTGTTTTATCTGAGCTTGGAACAATGTCTGATACCCTAAGTTGAAGAGAATCATTTCCTGAAGTGGTAGAGTCTGTAACAGGTAACTCAAATTCTTTTGCCTTAAATATTTCATCATCTGTAGATTTAGGAACCCATTTCTCTACGAGAACTACTGGACACTGATATTCAACATGTCCAAAAACTAAACATTTGCTACATTTAGGAGGAACCCATTCATACTCCACATTAGTTTCTAACCACTCTCCATTACCTAAGTCCATTCTTACAGAATTGGGAAGTTTAGCTTTAGACGAAATTTCCACAAAACATCTGGCATAAGCAAGTCTCTCCCCAGATGCAGTAGCTTGATCAATATATAGGGGAATACCCACAATACTGGCAATCCTTCCAATGATATTAGTAGACCATAACTTAAGATGAAGTGAAGGAAATCTAATCCAAACTGGAACAGTTGTAAGGAGTTCTCTTTCTAAACCGATGTTTTCTGACCATTTTTTAAGAATAATAAGCCTTCCATCGAACAACCAAGGACCCCCATTTAAAACTCTGTTCATTTCTTCATTGGAACCAAATTTGAAAAAGAAAAAGCCATTCTCTCTAGAAAAAATTTCAAGAGAACAAGATAATTTCCATAGTCGTCCAACACATCCTTTTAGATGAGAATAGAAAGGTTTATCCCCAAGAACATATCCAATTAAAGTGTTATTCCATTTCTCAACATTAAGAAGAATTTCCGATCGAGGAATAGAAGCATATTGCATACCTTTGCTATCAATTGAAGGGGGATAATATTCTAAAGAACAATTTTGGTGTATTACCCTACCCATAGTGCAAACATCCTTCCAAGATGTAGATCCAACAGATTTAAATTTCCAAGATTCAGAAATTCTCTGCTTCTGATGCACTGTTTGATTTGCTTTGCTTCTAGATTCTGAAAAACGATTTCGCCCTCTATCTTTTTCCACTGCATGTTGATGATTCCTCCGAGAAACATTCATGGATTTAGAATCATTTGATTTTGAAGAAAATTGTTTATACCTTTTTCGGGAAATCACATTGATCCAGTCTTGGTCTTCTCCCTCTTTAGTTGATACTGTTCCTGCTCCATTTGAATTGAAGGAGGCTCTTCCATCCTCTTGATCATCTCCATGAAGAATCTTCTCCCGATCCGTCATGGCCGAAGCCACAACAGAGAATTCAAAATCGCAGATCGCCAAATCGCCCTAATCGCCTGGCCGCCTATATATATATATATATTATATTGAAAACTCAAAACTATGTATGTATATATATAAAGCTATATATATGCATAGAAACCAAAACTTGTGTATATATATATATATGACTACATATATATACAAGGAAACCAATAAAATGTGTGTGTATAGATAATTGAGCTTAGAGTACTAACACACATAATATAAATCCTAAACTAAATTGCCCAAGCTTGATCTTGATCTTCATTGAGCTCAACTTGGTACACGTTACGGATGAAGCTAAACTTGGATCTTGAACTTGAATTGCATAAGCTTCAACCCGACATTCCGCCAACCTCCATTGGATATCATCGTTGAAGCTTTATTCCATCCATCCTCCAATTACGTTGTTTGTCTATAAGAAATAAGAAAACACAAATACTAGACAAACAACATTAGTGGTAAATTGTTTGTTAAACATCATCAAAACAAGAAGGCCAACAGACCCGTCGACCTCTCTCTCTCCTCGTCGTCCCTCCAGACCCTCCCGCTCGAACCCAGCTCCGCCTTGAGATCCGACTTCCCTCCTCCCATGCCTCCAGTTCCAGATCCGACCACCTCAGGCCACCACCTCTCTTCATCTCCGACTCCACCAGATTCGTCGACTCAACCACCCCGAGCTCCTCTACAACTTCGGCGACCCGCACCGCCCCAGCAGCCGCCGCTGACCTGCCCTCCTCTAGTCCCCATCTTGAGCTAGATCTGAGCTCCACCTTGTCGTGCGTCGTTGAGCCAAGCCCCTGACCAAGCCCAGATCAGCTCCGACGAGCGCCACCTCCCTCTCGCTACCCCTCAACCACCGTTGTTGCCGTCCCCTACAACCTCGTCATTCAGATCCGCTGCCCCTAATCAGATATGTCATACCACATCCACAGCAACATCGTCGCCTCGTCATCAGACCCCACGGTCTCGCAGGCAAGATCCCACTTTCCCTTGGCTTGTTATTCCATTATTTATATCTGTTATTAATTGATTGCGTAGATTAGACTGTGATATGATTAGCTATAGTGTATATTGTGATTACCTGCGTGGGATTGTTTGACATGAATGACTATGTGAAAGCTTGTGTTTTATCACTTAGTTGTTATCAAATAGGAGAGACTGTACATGAAGACGACTTCTGTTAAAAGTATGATTTATAAGCGTGTTTCAAAGCATGGCTATACTCGCTCGACATCGATATCCCGATGTGAGGAGTCCCGAGTTCCCTCGATATCGATATCCCGGTATGAGGTTTCCTTGATTATTATTATTATAGCATTGACTAGACGATGCACTCTTGATCGGACGTGTTGCAGGTCACGGTTATGTTCATAGTTTTACAGAAGTCGTTCCACGGTAACTCTGTGGCGAGTGCACAATATTTCATGTACAGTTGTGTAATTAATATGAAAAACATAGGGTATAAAGAGGAATTAGATGGAGAATATAGCATGTATATAAATGAGCACAGCGCTTTCTTGTTATCATGATATCGTGAGTGTTATGTACATGGGCCAGAGGGCCAATACTTGACTTGAAGGCGGCCCCTGGACGATTTTACGGGGACCCGATTATATACTTCAAAATATTCTTCCCCAATTCAAATAACATATAAAACAAGAATAATATGCTTGCGTGCTTTATGGTGGACTTTGTTAGTTTTGTTGAGAGGTGGACTAGTGTTGTTCTTTTCATACATAGATCGGGATTAATATTTAATTTTCTACAATTTGAGACATATGGTATATAAATGAGGGTTTCCTTGTTTGGATTATTTCGCTCGACGTACTACGTCTCTTGTTGTAGATGTTAAGGTATTAATTCCATCTATTGTATGCCCATGTTACTTGGATGATTAGACTGATAGCTAGCTACATGATCTCGTTACCTGATCGATTCTGGATGCTTTATGTTATCATGATTTAGTAGTGTTTTCATGTTGATTTGTGGATTTCAATTGTGCGTTCTTGTGACGCCCCTGGGTTCACACAAGGCTGCAGTCCAAGGTGAAACCAAGAATATCAAACCTGCCATGCACCACACCGTGCAATAACATGTTTTACCATCACAATTAACATCTATCTAGTAGAATCAATAACAGGTGTAGGTACAAAAGCAAGTAAAAGATAATACTCGAATAACTGATAAAATCTAAATGATCAAATAGATATCTCATCATCCAACAAATGGGAATACATAAACAATGTCAGAATAAATAAACCGGGGTACTAAACAAGTCTCAAATACAAATATCTGACGAAAAGGAAATAAGGCACACAGCCTTTACAACTTCTATGAAATAGTCCTCAAATGTCTAATCATCAACTACAGTGAAGCCCAAGTTACATAATACATAGCTAAAATGTAAAGCTGAACACTAAAGTGGTCCGCTATCAACCTGCGACACTCCGTGCTCCTGGCTCGTGACCTAAAAGGGGGAGGGACAACGAGCGTCAAAGCGCTAGCGAGTAACATCACAACCAACCCCAAGGGAAAAGGGCTCGTTGTTTATGAAAATACAGATAATATATAATTAGATCTAAACTCATTGATCTTACGAAATAAGGGTTTTAGTATTTAAGAATTTACAACACGAGAATAGGTACGTCGAGCGAAATAATCCAAACAAGGAAACCCTCATGTATATACCTTACATCTCAAATTGTAAACTCCTAAATACCAAACCCAAGGTTCTAGTACAATAACAATGATAAAAGAAACTCAACAAACACCAGAGCATAATTACAGTGCTGTAACATAGTCAACGTGAATATCACAATATTTATTACATGAATATTGTGTCAAAACCTTCATAAGTGTTATACCAAATCTACATAATCAGTATGTTGTGAAATGTGGTACAATAATCACATGCAGGGTTAAGAACCATGTCCGATACAAGAACTAACTATCGTAGTTTTCCAAACTCATGGAATAAGTGGCAGTTGTCCAACACGAGGACTGAGAGGGATTATAGTCCAACACGAGGACTTCTTATGGATTATAGTCCAACACGAGGACTGTAGAAGTAGTAAAAGATCGCTACGATACATGTAGTAGAATCTACTTATCAAAATCATAACCAAATCAGTGTATATGTCCCAAATTTATATCCCAGGTCATCTATCATGCATAGACGCATAGTGGGGCAAGTAACCAAGGTCAGATAATCCAAACAAACCCCCAAATGGGAATAAAAATACTCAAATACACCAAAACTGGGAATTTGTAGCAGAGGGGTCGGCGGTCGACCGATCCGGTCGACCGAACTCTGTTACAAAATTTGGCGGTTGACCGCCAGGCGCATCGGTCGACCGACCAGACGTCGCGGTCGACCGAAAAGATGACGCGGTCGACCGAAACAAAGTCGCGGTCGACCGGAGCCCTGACTCGAGCTCAGCGGTCGACCGCGTCGGTCGACCGCCGAGCGGACAGAACCCAACCTGGATTCTGTCAGCTGCTAAAACCTGGAACCAAAATTTGCTAAACCAAAACTCAGATTTTTTGTGTAATGTTATAGATTAGTAAAAACGTGATTTTAACCTTTAAAACTTTGCCACCAAGATCCCATAAATGAATAAACATGATTAAATCACCGTTAACAATAAAAACAGGGTTTTTAATATTCTCAGATCTAGATCTGTTAACAGAAAACGTTAGTGAGTTTTTAAAACAGATAAAATCCCAAATCCATATTCCCTATGTCACAATAATCTATTAGTGATTCAAAAATACGAATTTGGGCTCAATAAAATCCAATAAAACTCAGTTCTTGACGTTAAATTGAAAGGGGTGGGGGTTGGGCGAGAAATTACTCGCCTTGGTTGCTGCTAAAACTCCCGCTGAGGATCTCCTTCTACCTGATCTGCAAACTCCCAAAGTAGCTCCTCCAGATTTCCCCAAAATCACCAGGTCCAAAATTAGGGTTTTGAGAGGGAAGAGGAAAAGGGGGCTAGGGTTTACGTTTGGGGCTCCAGGGATTTCTCCTGGGTTGAGTTGGTATAAATACCAACTCCCCAACCCGAC
>BQKN01060389.1:82448-97307 GCA_022839385.1 Asparagus kiusianus | reverse complement strand
ATTTCTCCTGGGTTGAGTTGGTATAAATACCAACTCCCCAACCCGACTCGAAACCCAATAGCCCAAGAACTAAACCCGAAACCAAAACCTGGCAAACTCTCTGATCGCTGATCGGTCGACCGCGCCGGTCGACCGCGTCGGTCGACCGATCAGCACAAAAATGCCTGGTGATGGCATTTCATATGCTGACCAAATATCACTCGATTTCTCTCATATATATACACCCGTTGGGTTCCCAAACACTGATAAAATCATTCATCTGATATACACATGCATATATTTATGATTATTCATCATACGGAAATTATTTACTATCAATAATTCACACATATATATTATAGAAATTTTTTGGGGTTTTACAGTTCTTTTGTTGTTTCTGTTATCATATCGTTTTTCGCATTGGATTTTCGTTCGTTCTATTTTTTTGTGGGGTCGGGTCTAGCCGTGTGCCATACACGCTGACGTACACCTGTTTTCTCTAGTGTACGTCAGACTTAGGAGAAGAACAAGTTCATCAGGAGCTAGATGATTCTCAGCAGTAGTGCCTTGTAGACGGAGCAGGAGAAGGAGTCGAAGCTTATTCTTTGATGGTTCCGGTTTACTATAGTAGTTCTTTATTTTTCATTGATCGATGTATTTTTGTATCTCTCTAATATTCATTTGTTCAGCTTTGTATAAGGGTATGTTGACCCGAATATTATGTCTCGGATGTTATGTTTATTTGTGATATGTTATTTTTATTCTGAGTTTGTCTATTATATTCTCGCTGATTGTGATCGGGGACCTGTGACTTCGCATTGTATTTATTTCCAGACGCTTAGCGTATTGGATTGAGAAGAAAAGAAAAGAAAAAAATGATAGTGTATATTTCTTCTCAATCTAATACGTCGCGGGCTTGTTCACGTTTCGATTCCCGGGTATTTTGGAAAGCGGAGTGTGACAGGTTTTAGTGGTGGCCCATGCAGGTCTCAGTCCCGATCACGATCCCGATTTCCTTCCAGTGAGAATATAATGGATAATTTAGACGCATATCATGATTTCATCCGTGAGACTATTCTTGAGCCCTTATCCTATTTCTTGATAGATTTCGTTTCGTCCCTATCTTATCACTCTTTGACTCTAGATTTTTCTACTGTTCTTGTCCTATCGCTTCGCGATTACCCTTTCTTTGTATCTCTCATCTATCCTCGTTCCGATCATTATTTTATGTGTTATTATTTTTACAACTATGATTTTTTTTATTTGACTATATATATCGTTTAATTACGTTGATTTCTGTATTATTTATTATATTATTTTAAGTATCATACACAGTATTATATTGTGTGTTTTTCATTAAAAAATATATATACCATTACTCATATATTTCAGTTGTTCAAACCATGTTATTAAGTGTTTTGCATTGCTCTAGACTTCACATATTCATTACATAGCATATCTGGCATTCAGATTATTTTCTTGTGTTTAAAATATATTTTTACATATCTATATTGTATATGTGTGCGCTTATCTGTCATACAACCTGCTATTTATTTATGTTTTAGATTATTGTATATTGTTCGTATTTTTAGCGATATACATTAATATGTTACTGATTTTAATATTCTACATATACACTATATTCTTATCCTTTACATTTTTAGTATATAGTTTTTATCAGTAAGTTTTGTCTTAGATTATTTTAGTATGTTCGCATTGGCTTTGTTATTTCTAAGAGCCTTGTATTTCTATTATAATTTTAGACATTATTTATATTAATAAGTTTAGAGTTGAGTTACTAATTATATAGTTATGTTGTTACATTAATTATTATCCTTTTATAAATAATATAAAAGATTATTCTAGATAGCATTTATGAGTATGTAAAGTATTTATTCATGGTTTCTTATAGTGTGTTTGTATATTTGTTGTTGTTTGCTTCATTTTTAATATGTATTGTTTTGTCATTGTGACAATATACATTGTATACGCGTGTTATTTTTTTTGTATTTATTTTATTGTATTTTTAGATTTTTACGACCTTTATTGTGTTATTAGTTGTTGTTCATTCTCTATTCATTATTTTCGTTTACTTGTGTTGTGTTTTACTTTTTCATTCTTTATACTTACTATTTTCTTTCTATTATATTGTATTCACGTAGATTATTATATTTGTGATATTTATTTATTTTTGTTGATTTATAGTCATTCATTATTTCTAGTATTAACTGTGTAACCATGTTTATTTATAATATATTGATATTTTTATTATACGAATTATGCTCTTCTTACGTTTTCATTTTCTTATATAACTATTTTACCCATCATAGTTTTGTTTTTATATATTATACTTCTTTATCTAGTAGTATGTTGTGAGTGTCATTATGGTTAGTAAGCATTTATGTTTTAGTGTATTCTATGATTTTTGTATGTGTTAATTTATTTTGAGTTTTATACTGTCAATTTGTTCGTTACTTAATTGAATGCATTAAGTCCTTCAATTATGTTTTTCTTTGTTAGATTGGTATTTTTTATTATTTTGACTTGTGTTATTTTACATCATAATACTCTTTTTATTCGTTTCTCTTATTTTATATTTTTTCATAGATCATATTATATCAATATCGTTTTATTCTTATATTTTTCTTTGAATATGAATTGTTATTTTTTTGGTGTGAGTGTGTCGTGTTATGGCTTTATAGCTTGTGTATAGGGTTACTAAAGGTTGTTACAATGTGTGTGTGTTTGTTTAGCTTTGATTTTTGTGTTTTTACATATTGTGTTATGGTTACGTATTTAGTCGAGATATTTTTGTAGTTAGTGAGTTTTATATTTTATACAATGTATTCTTGCTCATGTTTTTCATGTTTTAATTTTTAGATTGCTATACTTATTGTGATTTAGTATTTATTATGTTTTGCTATAATTTTTTTGTTAGTAGTCACATTATGGTGTAGTTATTTTTATTTTGTGTTGCATTTGTTTTATTAATCCTACATGGTGTACATATTACTTATACATGTTTGCTGTGTGTGTTGCCACATAATTTTGGTCATATTTTACCTTTCATGTACGCGTTTTGTTATCATTATTGTTTGGTTATTTATCAAGTTATATGTTTTTCTTGTATGTGTTTTTATGTTGTCTTTAATTTTATTAATTTATTAGTTTATTTGTGTTATTTGGGTTATATTGTTTGTTATTTAACATAGTTATTTCTTTTACGTTTCATCAATAATTTCATAGTTTATTTAGAATGTGAAATGGGTGTTATAAGTATATACCTCTTAGTTACAGATTTTTCACATTATAGATATTTTGTTGTGTTTATTTGTTGTTTTTCTTTTGTTAGATTGTGTATATTTTACTCTAATATTGTATTTTGTCGTCTATTCATTAATTATTTTAATTATTGTATTTATCAATTTTTCATATATAAAAGTCTCTGCGTTACTATTTTAGTTAACTGTTCATGCTTATATTTGATTATTATTTTGGATATTAATACGTGACAGTTCATATGTTGTGTTATGTTTATTCTTTATGTATATTGGGTTTATAGTTTTGTATAATATTTGGTTATTCTAACAGGTATAATGATACAATGGATAATGGTATATATTGATATTGTGATCGTTGTGTAAATGTTATGAATACATAATTACATGATTGTTGCATATATTTTTATGTTCTTTATCTACGTCCATTATTGATATGCTTTTTACTTTCTACTGTCAACTATTATATGTATTATTTTTGGTTTACAGATTTCTATATGATATCGTGGATATCTTATTTTAATTCCGAGGGCGGAATTTATTTTAAGGAGGGTAGAATGTAAGGACCATGAATTTTCGATACTAGTTAAAATTATTTTTTGATATTTTAAAATATTTAATTATGATTTTTAAAAGAGTATTTATATTTTTGAGTTTCTATAATTTTCTATGATTTAAAGTCTAAGTTTTATATTTATTTAAATGATATTAAAATTTATAAATTAATTTTATATGGTGAAAATTTATGAAATTTATTTGTTACGTTATCGATACTGTTACATGTCATTTTGAATAATACGTGATATTATTATTATTATTATTATTACATATATTTTGTATAATACGTTGTATTATTAATTACGTATTATTTGTATAATTTGTTATATTATTTCTACTGTTGCGTATTACCTACCGTATTAGTACAACTGGTACATTTTATTGTGTGGATAATTATCGCATAATTATTTGATTTTACATATAGGTAAAAATATTTTAAGTATTAATTATTCTCGTTTAATTGTATAATATGTGTATATTTCGACTATTTCGTATTAACTGTTGTAATAACACAACATATACGGTTTTAATTGTAGATAATTATTTTGTAATTAGTTTAAATTTTAAGTACCCAAAAGTATTTATTTTAATTATTTTAACCTAAACCCTAACCCTAATATAATAATATATATACACATATAAGTTTTCATTTTCTCTCTCCTCCTCTTCTTCACAAATCCGCCGCCGTCCCCTTCGTTTCTTCTCCTCTCTCTCGTTCGAGCCGTCGTTGACCGCGCCCAACGCCTGAGTCCACCGCCTTCCCCTCTCTCTCCTTTCTTCTCCCCGCTCAACTCCGACCAAGCCCAACACCGTCGAGCCCCTCCTCAGCCACGAATCCAGCCTCCGACGCCTCTACGAACCAGCCTCCACCTGCGTCACCAACCTCCGACGGCCGCTCCAGCCAAGCTCACCTCCCCTCCACCTCCTCCTCTCTTGTTCGCCGCCCCAGCTCACGCCGAGCACCGACGACCGACGGACTCCCCCATCGCTGATGCCGCCCAACCCCTGCGGACCCGTCGACCGCTCTCTCCTCGTCGTTCCTCCAGCCCCCCCACTCGAACCTAGCTCCTCCTTGAGATCCGACCACCCTCCTCCCACGCCGCCAGTTCCAGATCCGATCGCCTCAGGCCACCACCTCTCTTCATCTCCGACTCCACCAGATCCGTCGACTCAACCACCCCGAGCTCCTCTACAACTTCGGTGAGCCGGACCACCCCAGCAGCCGCCGCTGACCTACCCTCCTCCAGTCCCCATCTCGAGCTAGATCTGAGCTCCACCTTATCGTACGTCGCTGAGCCAAGACCCTAACCAAGCCCAGATCAGCTCCGACGAGCGCCACCTCCCTCTCGCTGCGCCTCAACCACCGTCGTTGCCGTTCCCTACAACCGCGTCATTCAGATCCGCTGCCCCCAATCAGATCTGTCATACCGCATCCACAGCAGCATCGTCGCCTCGTCATCAGACCCCACGGTCTCGCAGGCAAGATCCCGCTTTCCCTTGTCTTGTTATTCCATTATTTATATCCGTTATTAATTAATTGCGTAGATTAGACTGTGATATGATTAGCTATAGTGTATATTGTGATTACCTGCGTGGGATTGTTTGACATGAATGACTGTGTGAAAGCTTGTGTTTTATCACTTAGTTGTTATCAAATAGGAGAGACTGTACATGAAGACGACTTATGTTAAAAGTATGATTTATAAGCGTGTTTCAAAGCATGGCTATACTCGCTCGATAGCGATATCCCGATGTGAGGAGTCCCAAGTTCCCTCGATATCGATATCTCGGTATGAGGTTTCCTTGATTATTATTATTATAGCATTGACTAGACGATGCACTCTTGATCGGACGTGTTGCGGGTCACGGTTATGTTCATAGTTTTACAGAAGTTGTTCCACGGTAACTCTGTGGCGAGTGCACAATATTTCATGTACAGTTGTGTAATTAATATGAAAAACATGGGGTTATAAAGGGGAATTAGACGGAGAATATAGCATGTATATAAACGAGCACAGCGCTTTCTTGTTATCGTGATATCGTGAGTGTTATGTACATGGGCCAGAGGGCCAATACTTGACTTGAAGGCGGCCCCCGGACGACTTTACGGGGACCCGATTATATACTTTAAAATATTCTTCCCCAATTCAAATAACATATAAAACAAGAATAATATGCTTGCGTGCTTTATTGTGGACTTTGTTAGTTTTGTTGAGAGGTGGACTAGTGTTGTTCTATTCATACATAGATCGGGATTAATATTTAATTGTCTACAATTTGAGACATATGGTATATACATGAGGGTTTTCTTGTTTGGATTATTTTGCTCGACGTACTACGTCTCTTGTTGTAGATGTTAAGGTATTAATTCCATCTATTGTATGCCCCTGTTACTTGGATGATTAGACTGATAGCTAGCTACATGATCTCGTTACTTGATCGATTCTGGATGCTTTATGTTATCATGATTTAGTAGTGTTTTCATGTTGATTTGTGGATTTCAATTGTGCGTTCTTTTGTTGTTTCTGTTATCGTATCGTTTTTCGCTTTGGATTTTCGTTCGTTCTATTTTCTTTGTGGGGTCGGGTCTTGCCGTGTGCCATACACGCTGACATACACCTGTTTTCTCTGGTGTACGTCAGACTTAGGAGAAGAACACGTTCATCAGGAGCAAGATGATTCTCAGCAGGAGTGCCTTGTAGACGGAGCAGGAGAAGGAGTCGAAGCTTATTCTTTGATGGTTCCAGTTTACTATTATAGTTCTTTCTTTTTCATCGATCGATGTATTTTTGTATCTCTCTAATATTCATTTGTTCAGCTTTGTATAAGGGTATGTTGACCCAAATATTATGTCTTGGATGTTATGTTCATTTGTGATATGTTATTTTTATTCTAAGTTTGTCTATTATATTCTCGCTGATTGTGATCGGAGACCTGTGACTTCGCATTGTATTTATTTCCTGACACTTAGCGTATTGGATTGAGAAGAAAAGAAAAGAAAAGAAAAGAAAAAAATAATAGTGTATATTTCTTCTCAATCTAATACGTCGCAGGCTTGTTCAAGTTTCGATTCCCGGGTATTTTAGGAAGCGGGACGTGACAATGTCAATATCTCAGTTTCAAATTCGTTCTACTATTCTTCACATAAGATTTAATCATAAACATCACATGTAACATGTTTAACATTAGATTTAAACCCTAAATATAAAGTTTAACATATAAATCTCTTAAAAACATGATTTTTAATTAAGGGAAAGATTTAGATAGAGGTGATCTTGCCTTTGTGTATGTATAAGCCTCTGAAAAGAATAGCAACTGATTACCCTGTCGTCAAACACCAAAAATCCCGACTTTTCCTCGACGTTCTTCTCACAAACTCTCCCAAAAACTCAACTTTAGGGCTAGGGTTTGAGAGAGAGGAAGATGGGCTACTAGGGTTTAAAACTCTGATGTAAAGATGATAATTTTCATAAAAACATATGTATATATATATATATATATATGCAAACTCGAAATAAACCTATTTGACCTGAACCAGGAAATCGAGTCTGACTGAGAAATTAACCTTGGGTAATTTAGATGTAACTTTATCATATTACCTCTGAATGATGTGATATAAGATTTATTAAAAATCTGTTGAATTGACTTACAACTTTGATTTTTTGAAATTTTCCAGATTCAATTTGTATCGGTGTGTAAAACACATAAACTCTTAACTGGTCATTTTTCCAGATTTCTCTTTGTGCATGTTTTGTGCTTTTGAACTCATATATTCACAAATATATATTGAATTGATCTCAAATCAATTCCTATTCTGCTCAAAAATCATAATATGTTATTTTCACCATATAACATATTTATTTTTATTTTTTACATAATATTCAAATTTTTGGGGTTTTACAAGCTCATTCCGAGGTTGGAAGAAAAAATTACAGCTAAAATACTAAATACTATTTTCCCAGTTTGACTGGGTATCCTGTTTCAGGTTAGATTGGTTTGTTTCTGGTTTACCTTTATGTATATATATGTAAACACACCTAAAAATTCTCTTTTACATTAGATTTGTTAACCCTACTCGCCACCCTCTCCCCTCAAAAATAGTAGAGTATATTTGTGGTGAATTTTAAGAGCTTTGTGAATCAAATACCGAGAAGAGGGAGGGATTGTTGGTGTTTTGTGAGGGAGAACTTATTTTCTTGCATCCTTTGGGTTTTCTAGCAGTTTTTTGAGGCAAGTTTCATCTCCTCTAATCCCATCCCTGTTTTCAATTGATTTTTATTGAGTTTTATTTGGTTTTTATTGAGTTTTATTTGGTTTTTATTGAGCCTTAATCCTAGTTTAAGTATGAATATTGTTCTCGTAAGGTATATGATATAAAGATTTGATCTTTTTTACTTTAAAAAAGTTATAAATAAATTCTCTAATGTGAATTTAAGATCTAAAATAAAATTTAATATGAGTTTTATTGGTTTCCATGATGTTTTTGACAAATATGAATATGTTAGGGTTTAGACAATTTAACTAGATATCATGATTGTGTTTCATATAGATAACTGAACCCTAATCACATTAAAGAAGATTTGTTTTATGTGTCTTCATGCAAAATTAGCAATTTGTAGCATTGTAGATAAAAATCAAAAACTGAAACATGTATTCTGTTTGTGCTCGGGTCGGTCGATCAAAGTGAAGGAGTCGGTCAACCGATCCATATTAATTTGCATGTGCAAATTTGTGCATGTATTTCAGTAGGCCGAAGAGTAATTTCGGTCGACTGATCTGTGTTGTGCTGCGTTTGTTGTTTGATTGATACGTGAGTTAATTGTGAATACGAAGTTTGGGTCCGCACATTGAGATACATGTTTGGACACTGAAGTAGACGTTTTGGGGTTGCATTCGCACGAGTGATAGAGGTGAGTAACATATATTCCTGAGGCTTGTCATAAAAGATAGTGACACATATATTACATTTCATGATAGTCGGTTGCTTGAGCGCATTAGTTGGTGTATCGCAATGAGGCCGTGGTAGACTACGCTCATGGTGGTTAGTTGGTATGTTGCAATGAGACTGTAGCAGATTACACTTCGTTGTGCATTATTACTAGGTGGGATAGTTGGCACTCTGCAACAAGACTGTAGCGGGACTACACACAAGGTGTGTTGGTTGGTATACTGCGGTAGATTTCACCCCATGTGCATTATTATATTGCTAGATAGAGAACTACACAGATTTTATTCATGATTCCCTGTTAGTTACCCGAGAGTAGGGTATATACTGAGGTTGTCATACATAGCCTATTCTATGCAAGATGAATGTATCAGATGATATTCTTTATGACTGTGCCAACTACCCGAGGGTAGTATGAAGATTTGATGTGACTTGTATTGTTGAGATCTAGACTTGTGTTTCTTTTATTTACTGTTTCATTCCTAGGACTATGGAGTTAGGATTTTAGACATGGTATATTACACGAGGGTTTCCTTGTTTGGATTATTTTGCTCGACGTACTGATTCTCATTTGGATTTCTAAATCTCAATATATATATTTTTATTTAGGATAGATGGTTTTATATTTATACATACTAACTTATTTTCATATATATTTCTAGCCCCCTACCCTTGGGGTGGTGAAGATGATCTCGCTAGCCTTTTGACACTCGTTATTTCCCCTCTTTCTAGGCAGCGAGTCAGGTTCTCGAAGAGTCGCAGCTTGATAGTGATGTAGTTTAGCTTCATCATTATTATATTATTAGATGTTCAGAGCTCTATACTAGTTTATTATTTATTTTCAAATATTTAGAATTGTATTATATTTTTGGAAAGGCAGAGTGCCTTAGTGGTATTTCCATTGACTCTATGTATTGAGACATTTTACATTTGTTCCATTATCAGTTGTATTTCATTTATTTTAGTTAGGAACATGATTATTGACTATTTCCAGATATCTCTTATTTATATATCATGTTCATTAAATTATTACCTTCATTTGCCTATTTTGTACCAACACTTGTTGTTTGATTCCAGTAGAGAAATATTATTATGATGGTGAAACATGTTATTGCACAGTGTTTTGACTTGTATTCGCTGATTTTGAGGGATTTTCTTGATCAATCCACGTTGTATTAGAATGTTTATGATCTGTTTAACACCTGAGGTGTTTATGAACACAAGGTATTGACCTGCACATCGAGATACATGCACAAACACTTGAATTATGTTGTTTGTTGAGTTTATATGCATTGTTGAGATGCGTACACATATCTAAGTTGGTAGTTGTTGGTATAACATATGATCATGCATAATTTATTAGTTAGGATGTACGATGTGGATGTTCTTCTCGCAATGAGACCATGGCTGTAACACACTAGGAGTATTGGATGTTTTTCCTTCAATGAGACCGCGACTGTACCAATACTCAAAGATGATTAGGGTTTATTCAGGATTGGGCTGATATGCCTATACTCCGCTGTATGATCATCTGGATGCATCATCTGAAATAGGGAGATACACCTATTGCCGCAGAACGATTGAGTAAGGACGTTGAATCCACATGATATTGTGAGAACCTTACAAAAGTATCGTATTTCATGAAGACATATATGTACACAGTTATAGTTTGGTCCCATGTTAGATTACCCAAGAGTAAGGTAGATATCAGATACTTGGCATACATGGTATGGTATATACTGATGTTTAAGCTGGACGATATTTCCTTATGACTATGCTAACTATCAGAGGTTTAGTTCGATATTGTGACATTGGCTCTTTATGGTTGAGGTTTGGAGTTGTGATATTTTCTTTTATGTACTGTTTTCATTCATAGGATTGGAACTTGTATTTAGCGATTCACAATTTAAGACATAATATACACATGAGGGTTTCCTTGTTTGGCTTATTTCGCTCGACATACAAATTCTCGTATTGTGGGATTCTAAATACCAATTTCCATTTAGAGTTATATGAATGATTTTATATCTATATGTACTAATAGTATTTTCTATTATACTCCTACCCCTTCCTCCTTGAGGCGGTGGAGATGATCTCGCTAGCACTTTGACGCTCGTTGTTTCCCCGCTTTCAAGCAGCGAGATCGGCGAACGGAGAGTCGTAGGTTGATGGAGTTACACCTTAGGCTCCATTTATTTTAGTATAATAGTAGTTATTTCAGAGCTCCATAGTAGTTGTTTAGTTTTTTTAGACATTAGAGATTGTATCTTTATTTTGTAGAGGTTGAGTGCCTTTGTGAGATTTTATTTGACTAGTTCCTTCATGAGATTTTATTTAACTCTTGTATTGAGACTTACTTCAGATGCAGAGTTATTTTATTACAGTTGGGCCCTTATGATGATTGTTTATACACTTCTGTTGTACTTATTCTGTTTATTATACTACTTTATTATTCTTTTGCCTCTTTTGTACCTTCTCCTTTTCGTTGATTCCACTAGAGATAGTAACTGTGATGGTGAAACATTTTGTTGCACAGGGTTGGTGAATGGCAGGTTTAACCTCCTGGGTTTCATCTTGGACTACAGCCTTGTGTGAATCCTAGGGCGTCACAGTTGGTATTAGAACTCTAGTTCCAATATCCTTAGGATCTTCCTTTCGTCATATTATGGAGCTAGGATAGAGTTTCCTAGGAATCATGTATAGAGTCCGCAAGGAATTCCTAGAATGAGTGAGGACGTATATATATATATATATATATATATATATACACACACACACACACACACACACACACACACACACACACACACACACACACACACACACACACGAAAATATTAATTTTTTTATGATGACTATTTCCTTTGAAGTATAAATCATATGATGAATGATAAATGATACTATTTTCCTATTGATATATGTTTTATTGTTATGCTTAAGATCCTATTTACCGTGTTAACAAGCTTGACTTCTAAACTTATATATGTTGGGAAGAGGATGTGGTCATAGAGGTACCCATGCTCATGGAGCTTGATAGGACGATGTGAGCCCAAGTCATAGCAGGATCCACATTATCTAGTCAATCACATAGCAACATTAGCAGTTCGACTATCAACGATAGAGGAGCAGATGGCAAATCAGGCTCAACAGGAGATACCTATTCAAGAAGAAACACCAGGAGCAACACCGATAGCCACACCACCACTACCAGTAATTGAGAGAGTCGCTGAACAGGAGACATGGCTTCGTTTGGTAGAGAGGTACCAGAAGATGAGGGCACTGGAGTTTCAGGGTGCACCAGATTCTATTGTGGCATAGGAACGAATATGTGAGTAACATCTTAGATATGCTTAATGTGGATAATGTGCAGAAGCACAGGATAGCAACATTTAGCCTCAAGGGAGATGCAGGTGGTTGGTACTATCTTCAGTTTACCCCAGAACAGAGGATGACCCTCACTTGGGAGGATTTCGTGTACTTCTTCGATGAGCAGTATGTGTCGATAGTGGCAAAAGTCGGGAAGGAGTTGGATCTAGACCAACTAGAGAAGGGAGACATGTCTGTTATAGATTATGAGAGTAAGTTCATGGGACTACTTAGATTTATGGGCATGTGGCAGACTGGAGAGCGGCAGGCTCAAATGTTCTTGATGGGGCTTCTCCTGAGTTTGCGTCGTTACCTTGTGTCGAGAAGATTTCATTCAGTGCGGGAGGTGGCCGATGCCGCAATATCTTAGGAGATCGAGATGGCTATGTTTCATAAGGGAAAGGATGAGAACACTAGATCAGGACAGCCCGATGACAAAGGGAAGGGAAAGAAGCCATTTGCAGGATCGGAAGGACCCCAGCAGCAAGGTAAGGGTCTACCTCAACAGGGTCCCCATAAGAAGGGACATCAGTAGGATTAGAGGGTGTAGCAGCAGCACAAGATTCAAGGAACATGTTTTAATTACAACAAGTTTGGGCACAAAGCAGCAGAGTTTCGTAGCGCACCAGCAGCAGGTTAGCAGGGCAATAACCAGAATCAGCAGCAGCAGAACCGTGCTCAGGGCCAGCAGTTGAGGGTTGAGGCACCGCCAGTAGTTCTGAGGATTGAAGGATAGGTGCATTCCATCCAGGAGATTCAGCAGGGATAGATAGTCTCATACATTCCAGACGATTTAGCGTAGCAGCCTTCGACTACCTATTGAGTCTATGTAGTCCTTCCTCACGACCATAGTGCGAGCGGGGCCGTGGTGGAAGGTACATTCGTTGTAAGCTCCTTTCCATCCCATATTCTTTTTAATTCTAGTGCTTCACATTCTTTCATCTCCTATGATTTTACGATTAGATTTCAGCTTGTAGCGCAACCTTTAGATATTCCGTTATCTGTGTCTACTTGTTTGGGAGAGGTGTCCCTCTAAGAGAGTGTTTGTAGGAGATGTGTCGTCAACTTAGATGATTCTGAGCTTGTGGTAGATTTGATTATTTTGTGTATGTTCGAGTTTAATGTTATCCTTGGTATGGATTGGTTATCTTCCTACCATGTGAGTATCGACTGTTTTGTGAAGATAGTCAATTTACGAGCATTTGATGAGTCTTAGTTAGTGGTAACGACCTCACGGGGCAACCAGTTTGTAGAGTCATTTCTACCATACATCGAGGAGATGATGTTGGGGGATCGGAGTGCCAATTTGAGTGAAACGCGAGTGGTCTTAGAGTATTAGGATGTCTTCCAGGACATATCGGGTTTACCTCCAGTGAAAGAGGTCTAGTTTTGCATCAAGTTGTAGCTAGGCACGGAGTCGGCATCATGTCTTAGAGAACGCATTCTTACCGTACAAAGTCGACAAAAGAGTTATGCATATCAGCGGAGATGACCACTAGAGTTCTAGGTCAGAGACTTAATTATGTTGAAGTATCACCAATGAAGGGCGTTCAGCGGTTTAGTAGATGGGGAAAGCTTGCCCCGAGATATGTTGGTCCCTTCAAGATTATTAAGCGTATTGGAGCTGTTTCCTATAGATTAGAGCTTCCAGCATCGATGTCGAGTGTACATGGTGTCTTTCATATTTTGATGCTCAAGAAGCATTTGCGTGATGAGGAGCAGCAGAGGGTGATTGATGCACCAAAGATCGAGATATAGGATGATTTGATTACCGTAGAGTTTTCGGTATGTATTCTTGCTACAGAAAATAAAAAGCTTAGAAATAAAGTCATTCCATTAGTGAAAGTTCAATGGAGCCGAAGAGATTTCCTTGGAACACGAGGAAGATGTACGTCACGACTACCCATACCAGTTTGAGCAGGTAAGATGTTGATATTTATATGTGCTTATATGCATTGGTAGTTATGATTATATATAATGTTTAGTCATGTTTATACTTAACGCTAGAATGATGGTATTAAAACTTGACTCCTAATCATTCAGAACACATGGTATATATATGGAGGGTTCCTTGTTTGGATTTTTCACCTGACGTACTAGTTCCCTTTAGTTAGGGGTTAAGTGGGGGTATTCGCATCCTAGATTGTTAAGTGTAAATATCACTATATTTCATATCCGGAGATTAATGGTGCGAGATGTGTATGTGAGGGTTTCCTTATCTAGATTATCCTGTCAACGTGCTTTTCTGGTATTATTAATCTCTAGGATACGATTGCGGAACTTCGGGGACAAAATTCTTTTTAAGGGGGAAGAATATAAAACCCCAAAAATTTGAATATTATGTAAAAAATAAAATTAAATATGTTATATGGTGAAAAATAACATATTATGATATTTGAGTAGAATAGGATTTGATTTGAGATCAATTCAATGTATATTTGTGAATATATGAGTGCAAATGCACAAAACATGAATGAAGAGAAATCTGAAAAAAATAATAAGTTAAGAGTTTATGTGTTTTACATACCGATACAGTTTTAATCTAGAAAAACTCAAGAGATCAAAGTAGTTGGTATCTTCAACAAATTTCCAATAAATTTTATATCACCTCATTCCGAGTTCAGATGAGAAAGTTATAGCTAAATACCGAAGGATAATTTCTCTGTCAGACTATTCCTAGTTCGGGCCAAACGGGTTTGCATATATATATATATATATATATATATATATATA
>BQKN01060389.1:64266-79525 GCA_022839385.1 Asparagus kiusianus | reverse complement strand
CATGAGGGTTTCCTTGTTTGGATTATTTCGCTCGACGTACCTATTCTTGTGTTGTAAATTCCTAATTAATAAAACCCTCTTTAGTAAGATCAATGATTTTAGATCTATTATATACTATCTGTATTTTCATATACAACGAGCCCTTTTCCCTTGGGGTTGGTTATGATGTTACTCGCTAGCGCTTTGACGCTCGTTGTCCCTCCCCCTTTCAGGTAACGAGCCAGGAGCCCGGAGAGTCGCAGGTTGATGCGACACATTTTAGTGTTCAGTTGTCTAGTCATGCTTATGTTGGAGCTCCACTATAGTTTTTATTAGACATTTGAGAGTATTGTTCTAGAAGTTGTAAAGGCTGTGTGCCTTATTTTCTCTTGTCAGATATTATACTTGAGACTTGTTGACTACTCTAGTTTATTTATTCAGACATTGACTATGTATTTCCATTTGTTGGATGATGAGATATTTATATGATTATTATTTTTTCATCAGCCCTTCGTGTATTATCTTTTACTTTCTTTTGTACCTACACCTGTATTTGACTCTACTAGATAGATATTAATTGTGATGGTGAAACATGTTGTTGCACGGTGTGGTGCATGGCAGGTTTGACATTCTTGGTTTCACCTTGGACTGCAGCCTTATGTGAACCCAGGGGCGTCACACAGATGGAGATGATCTTGCTAGTGCTCTGATGCTATGTTTTTACTTCTTTTCAGGCAGCGGAGCAGAGTTTCGAAGAGCCGCAGGTTGACGGATTTTTAGCATAGTCACCGTCATATATGTTTAGTAGTTCTGCTCCATAGATGTTAACTCTATATTTCTAGTTGATGTTTAGATTTGTATTACCTTTTGAGAGCAGAGAGAGCTTATGTACATTTCAGTTGACTCTTGTAGTTGAGATTTTGGGTCGTTTATTTCATATTTTTGGACATATTTTCTTTTATATCTGTTGAGACATGATTATTTGGAGATTTATCAAATATTTCTGTGTTTTATTTCTTGTCTTCATATCTTTTATATCTGCTTGTACCTGTACTATCTTATTTGATTCCACTAGAGAGATATTTCTACGATGGTGAAACATGTCATTGCACAGTATAGGTACATGGCAGGTTTGACATCCTTGGTTTCACCTTGGACTACAACCTTTTGTGAACCCAGGGGTATCACATAAAGTTCTGAAGGAGGTTATTCATTGGGGTATTTAGGAGGATAGTGAGATATTTTTGAGGATTATATTTTTGTGGTGTTATTTATTGGAACATTAGAATAAGGATATTAACTTTTAGTGTTACTAGTTTATTAGAATACTAGTGGGACAATTTCACCACTTAGAATAAATTATCTCACTCATAGACAAATATTTTGTCCTAGTAGAAAAATTTGCTCCGTCCTCCATATTGGAATAATTATTTTTCACGTTGAAGGAAATTGGAATAATTTTGAAACTATTTTGTGTTACTTAACTACTACATGCTAACTATATTATAAATATATACCATGATATATAAAATATAAAATAATGATATACACAATGTATTATATTATCATGTAATAGCATGAAATATTATTATAGTTTAATTTACATGTATAATTTATTCTATTATACTTATTATTTATTATTATGCAATAACACATGCCATAATATATATTAATATAACATATTTAATATAATATTATATAATATTTTAAAAATATATATTATTATATAATATATTATGTTAGTTGTAGTTAGTATTTTATTGTAGCTATTATATTATGGTTTATTATCGTAAGCAAATATAATATTATAGTATATTATAATATAATATAATATATTAAAATTAATGAATATGTTAGTATATTACACTTAAGTATATAATATGGATCATGTCATATGATTATATTATACTATATTATATTAATATAATAAAGTACATTATTGTTTTATAACATAATACGCTTTAGATATTTTGCATATATCATAGTAACTATTGTATAATATCATACTATATTTTAATTACAATGCATTTTCAATAATATTATATTGAATAAAAACATTATAATATTTTATGTAATAAATTATAATCTATGATACTATACCTTGATATACTAAATTAAATATTATATTATTAAAATATTATATTAACTATATTATTTAAGTTATTATATAATATATTATATAATATAACACACTATCATAATATAATAAAGTAATTACCAATAAAAATCAAATATTATGATATAATATAATATCATTATTTGAATTAAAATTATAATAATATTTTATGCACTAAATTGTAAGCAATGACACTATATTTTGATATTTTGCATATATCATAGTAACTATTGTATAATATCATACTATATTTTAATTACAATGCATTTTCAAAAATATTATATTGAATAAAAACATTATAATATTTTATGTAATAAATTATAATCTATGATACTATACCTTGATATACTAAATTAAATATTATATTATTAAAATATTATATTAACTATATTATTTAAGTTATTATATAATATATTATATAATATAACACACTATCATAATATAATAAAGTAATTACCAATAAAAATCAAATATTATGATATAATATAATATCATTATTTGAATTAAAATTATAATAATATTTTATGCACTAAATTGTAACCAATGAAACTATATTTTGATATATTAAATTGAATATTATTTTATTAAATTATCACATTAAATATGTTATGCAGATATTTTATCAGTTATTATATAATATAACCATTTATTATAATATAATATAATAATAACGAATATTAATAACATATTATGATGGATATAATATTTTAGTTTGAAATAATATAATATACTAGACTATATTATGATTTATTTTAGATATTTTGCATATATTTTTGTAATTATCAAATAATATATATTATATTTTGAATATAATATAATATTTTAAAAATACTACATTGAATAAAATAAAATGTTATAATATTTTGTATAGTACATTATATCCTATGATACAATATTCTAATATTTTGAATTAAATATTACATTATTCAAATATTATATTGAATATATTATTCATATATTACATAAATCAATTATTATATAATATAGCATACTAATATAATGTAATATAATATAACAATTAACAATATTAATTAGTAATTATAATATAACATATTATATTTTAGTATAAACGAAATAATGTATTATATTTAATATTATATTATTGAAATATTTTAATAAATATAATATTCTCATATTATATAATATAGCATACAAACATATCATAATATATATAATAATAAGCAATATTAATTAGTAAATATACTATAACAACATACAAAATAGTATATTAAACTAATTGGATAAATTAATTTAGAATTACTTGATAGATGAAATCATATTTCAATAAGGTACCACAACATTAATTATCTCACGTAAAAATCCAAATCAAAGCTTCAAGTTGTCTCATTATCCTAACTTATCTCACTTTACCCCACTCATAATATCCCAAAGAGATAAAATTATTTTATTAGAATAATTATCACAGTTGGCCCCAACTTGTCCCAACCAATAACCCTCCAATAGAAGAATGAGCTATTTCCCAAGTAACCTTTTCAAAGACCAAAAACGAAAGACCCATCGTATTAGTCGGATCATCAACGACAAGATCGATGCTCTATTGACACAGAAAAGAACCCTGAAAGTATAAAGTTTTGTTAGTTTTTATTGTATTCTTATTATTATAGTCTGTATCAATTACAATATAAAAGACCCAAAACTAGATGGTGACTTCGTTAAGGACTACTTTCTCCTGTGATAAGAAATTTGTGTCGCAGTCTTACACGAAGGCTCTCAGGTCTTTTGCTGAGTTGCTGGTCATAAAATTTAACCAAGCAAAGATCAAGGAGTTCATTTCCTCAGACCAATGACCAGTGGCAATTGTGAGAAGCTACCATAAAATTCACCGTAGCACAAACTCAGGGTCTAAGTTGACCCCTATGTCTGTAAAGGTGACTTTTTCCAAAAATGGTTTGAGCTTCGCCGCAAGCCAAATGAACTTCGCCCAGAGTGAAGAAATATTTACCCTCTCCTCGAGTGAAGGTCAAGATATTCTCACGTCTTTTGATTTTGCACATTAGTCCCTAACTTCCATGGGGGTTGAACCTAAGGCATCTTGCAATGCTTGTTATACTTCCTCGACTGAAGCAAAGAATGAGGGTAATCCATCATTCAATATTCCACAAGGGAATAACAATGCTAATAGTAATTCATCTGACTTTGCTAAGAGAAAGTTTGGCCAACATCACTATAAGTGACGTTTGGATGCCAAAACTAAAAATGGCGATGTTGGAGCTACTTGTGATCTGATAGAATTCCTATCTCTAAAGAGAAATTGCCATTACCGACATTGTGTGACCCATAGAGAAGTTATCGTGACTATTAAAGAATTGCTAATGTAAAGATATTCATGAAAAGGAATTGGTTTTCAGTCATCTCAGTCACAATCTTGAGCCTTCAGAGTCGAGGACCTATTTTCAGGTCTTTTGTATTGCAAGTAACATAGATTAAATAAAAAGATTACAACAAAACAAAGGAAAAATTTATATTTTTGGGGGTTCCTTTTTGTGTGCCGATAGAGCATTGATCTTGTACTTCGTTGATGGTCCGACAAAGATGATGAGTCTTTTACTGATTGATGATCTCTAATCTATTAGAAGATAGTGTATTCTTCTTTAGATGAATATGAAAGTACCCTAAGGGGGGGGGGGTGAATAGGGTATTTGGTAATCTAATCTGATATTAATGCCAAATTAAAACTTATTAACTAATATATCCTAACAAATTTATATATAATGAGATATGCAAGGATATACAATTAAACAATGGGAGACATAAACATAAACACAAGAATAAGAGTGATAGAGCGCAATTGACAAACTCAAACAAAAAGAAATGATCATGGATTTTGGTTGACCAACGACTTGCATCTCCGCTCCTCACCCTCGAGGAGAATCTTCACTATCTTAACACAAATAACTACACAAACAGTTTTCAGTGCTCACCGATAACGTTTACAACTCTCAGAATTGTCAATACACAACACACTTCTCTAAGTGTTAGCCTAGCCCGTGTCATCTTCCTCAAGTGATCAGAATTACAACCTCTCCCTAGGATTTATTATCGATGCCACTTCTCTTGGAATTGACCCCGTCTCTCACCAACCACTTCTCTAAGTGTCCTTGTGTATTACAATGTGTTCTCAACAATTAGCACAAATAAAGATAATTTGTTCTCTAAACAAGATGAGAACTAAATTAAACCCACACTCAACTAATCACTCACTACAACGTATGCTATACTTAATTTGAAATAGTAAAAGCTCAACAGGTTGTGTGAATAAAATGAAATGTAAACTCAATCTATAATCTAGATTAAAGAAAATGATAATGAACAATAAATATATATAAAGCTAGAGATTGAGTTTAGCAAAACTTCTCTGCAAACAAGAGTGATGGAGATGTGAGATTAAAGCTCAAAAATAAATGAAATGATCTCCTCCTCTTGTGAAACTCTCTTCACATAAATACACTTAAACACTTGGAAACTTGTTTTAAACTTTTCTTGGTTAACACCAAATGTTGAGACAGATGGGGTATTTATAGAATCACAAAACAAAGCCCAAAAACCAGAGAAAATCCCCCAAAAACAAAAAATTCCTAAAATAGTGGAAACTGGAAAACTAGCCATTGGAAAGCCGTCACACGACGGACGTATTGTTCAGTCAATTGATGAGCTGACCGTTATAGCCACTCAAAACCCCGTCGGTCAACTGATGAACCAGCAGTCGACTGATGAGCTGCTTCGATCGTCTGATGGCGCACCAGTCAACTTAGAAGAAACATTTGATGATTCCCGGCGATTTCGTCAGTCGAATATTGATCTTATCCGTCGACTGATAACATGCATAGGGATTTTTTTGAACAGTGAAAATGAACTTTGAACTGGGTTTAAAAATAAAAAATAAATTTCAAAAATTATAAACTTTGGGGAAATGTTTATGAACATGAAAATAAATATGTTACAAAAGAAATTTTTTAAATATCATTTCCTGTTTGTGAAAACATACCATTTTACAAAATCGGTCAAAATACAAAATCTCAAAAACACTTGATTTTAACAAAATGATTTAAAACAAGTTGGAAACTTATTTTAAACTGGATTAATAGACTTTTTGAAAAGATGTAAACCAATATTGTTAAGTCTATAATCCTCAAACACATTATTTTCTAAACAATGATGATAAATATGAAATGTGTATGTATGTATATAACTATTTGTTTCATATTATTTAAACTTGAAAGTTATAAAACGAAAACGTGTATGTGTGTAATATTTAAGCTTTAAGCATGACACATAAAGTAAACTCCTAAGCTAATATACCCAGGATCTAAAATCTTCATTTAGCTCGATTTTGGTTACTGATGAAGCGATATTGGATCTGAACTTGAATTGCAAAGCTTCATTCCAATTCTTCCTTCCAACCCCCTTTGAATGTGATTGTGAAAGTGCAATTCCATCCAATCTCTAACCGGAGGATCTTTGTGTAGACTACTTAACAAATAACTATAAACACTCGACAATATGATGTTTGGAATTGTTTGTTAATCATCAAAACTAGATTAGATAGAATGCTCATAAACATGAGTCCTAACAATCTCCCTCTTTTTAATGATGTCAAGCAGTCTACACAAAGAGTATATAAAATATGCATGTTACTAAATGAATATACAATTTATTCTTCATGCTTAAAACCAAATAGAAAGAGGAAGCAAAATATACTCACAATATTATATGTTTCTCCCCCTTTGTCAACATCAAAATGGGGAAAAAACAATAACAATAAAGAGAGCGAAAGCTCCCCCTACAAATGAGCATATGTGAGTATAAAATAACTATGGGGAATAAGCTCCCCCTATCAAAATTCCTTAATGCATATATATAGAAATGATAAGGCGAACATGTGAGAAAACATAAAAATATATTAATCATAACTCACATTCAAAAAGATCATGAGAACATATTTATATGTATTATTAAGACACATTGTTACATGGGCCTTAAACATAAATATATTAAAATAAGATATTTATCAAATACAAAATGTATTCCAAAAATGAAAATCAAATGTTTAATCAATAAATTCAAGAATTCATAAATCATCAAACATAGATCAGGATTGATTGATAACACGTATATATTATTATTGAAAAAATGTGTCTCAATACATAACTTTAAAACAAACATAAGCAGAAAGCAATATATTGATTTTTATATATTTAGATCATAAGATATAATCTATGGAACTCATAAAAGAAACAGAACTCATGAAATCTAAATTATAAAAAGATATTTTCAAATGAAGAACAAATCATGAAAGTCATGAAAATTTTGAAAATCAAAAGAAAACGAATGAAAGTTCAAATGAAAATCCATGAACCTATGTAGGTCATTTAAAAAGTTTTACAGACCATCAAGAAATGATCAAGTAAACACGATTCAAATAATACATATGCCCAATTCACCTCTTATATGACAAAATAATTTCTTCGCAAAGAGGTTAGAAAAACAAGTCCACTATTTTGAGACATTGTATCAATATAAATAAGGGACATATCTTTCCTATCTACATGATCAAACAAAACTAATTTGTCAAAATATTTATGTGTTTCATCCACAAAGATTAAAAAATTATGCTTAGGATAAAAACAAACCAATTGTATCGATTTCGACAAGAAAACTATAAAAGCGATCATGCAAAACTCTTGGAGCTTGGTTCAACCCATATAGAAACTTTTTGCACCCTGTAAACATGATGTGAAAGAAAAGATCAAGAAATCCGGGAGGGTTGCTCAACATAAACCTCTTATAATGATCAAAACCAATAAAATTCATAAAATCCAATGAATATAAAAATATATTTTATAAAAATGTTTAATCAATATATGCAATTAAAACCAATCAATATGAATTTCTAAAATAAGTTTTGTAAACATATTTTACACAAAAATCCAAAATAAAAATCATCTTTTTTAAAGAACAAAAAGAGACAACAAAAATAAAAAAATTATTCTTTAAAATCAAACATATTTCGGTACCCAAACACTCTTGGTACCGGAAAGTTTAGAGCATGATCTCTATCATCATAGCTTAATGTCCTTAGGTTATGACCCCATTGGGCACATTTAGTGAATAGACATGATCATAACAATAATTATGCAAATGATCCTTCCTATTAGAATAGGTATAATGAAAAAGGTGCATTTGTTTATATTGACCTTGTGATTGTGTTCGTGAAACATTTGCAAACATAGATGGTCTTTTAAAATTATTTTACAAATGTGAACTCTTTTTGAAATCAAAACAATATTTGGCCAAATGACCAAAACGACCACAAAAATCACATTTAAACACACTATCATGCTTATGATGAGCAATGGGTGCATGTGTGTGTGTATGATAAGGAAACTTTATGAGATGCACAAGGATCATTAATATTAGCATTTTTGGGTCTTTGTGCATCAAAGGAAAATTTAGTAAGATGACCTTTACGACCGCAATTAGTATATTTTTAAACTTTGCTATATATGTGTGCATAGTGCGTACGTGATTTAGAAATATTTTCACCAGACTTAGCACTCATGTTCATAAGTTTGTTATGGTTGTTAATGCAATTAGTTAGAGTTGAATCTAAAGAGAAAATATAGTTTTTAACATTATTCAACTCACCATTAGTCACATTAACATTGATATTAGAAGTAGAACAAATATGATCATTTTTGAAAGAATTAAATTCATTTCTAATTGATTCCACTTCTAGCACGGCATCATACTTAGCATGACATAAGCTAGCAATTTTGAGTTTAAATTATTATTTTCCAAATTTAACTTATCATTGTTCTTTTTAAGAATCATATTTTCTTTAACAATGATATCATAGTTGGATGCTAGCATATCATGATCGGAATTTAAATTTACATACTTGATTTTCAAATCAATAAAGTTGTGATGCAAATTTTTATAGGCATACATTATTCTTTCATATGCACATGCAAGTTCACTAATAGATAATTTACTTTTAGAATCCGAATCACATACCTCACTAGGGCTATCCCCTAGTAGCCATGTGCTTGATGATGATGCCCCATCCTTACTTGAAGTGGATTCTTCCAAAACACGTCGAATCACCTCTAAGTTTTCTTGATATGGTTCTATAAATTTTATAATGTATAAGAGCTATCAAAAGAAGCAAGGTTGTTAGATATAGATGAGTCAAAAGTATTAAGTAAAAATTCTAACAAAAGCTTGTTCATTGTAAATAATATTTTATCATTATTACTCCACTTGGATTTCTCCAAAGTGGGTATAATATAAGCATAATCGATTATTTCCCATAAATCAAGTGTAAAGATCTAACAAAAAAGTTTAAATCTAATACACCATTTAGCATAACCTAACATTGGTACACCATGCATGTCCATATTTATAATGCAAGCAAGAAAAATTATCAAAACTAGATTAGCAATAACACAAAGCGAGGATCTTTGACTCTAAGCGATTAAGCCACAAATCAAAGAGCACCAAGCTCTGATACAAAATGAAAGTACCCTAGGGAGGTGAATAGGGTATTTGCTAATCTAATCTGATACTAATACCACATAAAAACTTATTAACTAATATATCCTAACAGATTGATATGCAATGAGATATGTAAGGATACGTAATTAAACAATGGGCGATATAAGCATGAACACATGAATAAGAGAGATAGTGCGCAAATGACGAAGTCAAACACAAAGAAATAATCACGAAGTTCGGTCAACCCACGACCTATGTCTCCTCTCCTCACCCTCAAGGAGAATCTCCACTATCTCAACACAATTAACTACACAAACGGTTTTTAACTCTCGCCGATAATGTTCACAACTCTCACAATTGTCAATACATAACACACTCCTCTAAGTGTTGGCCTAGCCCGTGTTACCTTCCTCAAGTACTCGGAATTACAACCTCTCCTTAGGATTTACTATCGACGCCACTCCTCTTGGAATTGACCTCATCTCTCACCAACCATTTCTCTAAGTAACCTTGTGTATTACAATGTGTTCTCAACAATTAAGCACAAGTAAAGATAATTTTTTCCTAAGCAAGATAGGAACTAAATTAAGCCCATACTTAATTAATCACTCACTACAACCCAAATTATACTTAATATGATATACTGAAAGCTCAAAAATAAATAAAATGATTTCCTCTTTTTGTGAAACTCTCTTCACATAAATACACTTAAAACACATTTAAAAATACACTTAAACACTTGAAACTTGTTTTAAACTTTTCTTGGTTAACACCAAATGTTGAGACAAAGGGGGTATTTATAGGATCACAAAAAAATCCCAAAAATCAGAGAAAATCCCCCCAAAACAACAAAATCCCTAAATTATCAGAAACTGGATAAGTAGCCGTTGGAAAGTCATCAGTCAACTGATGTACTTTCAGTCGACTAATGAGCTGACCATTACAGCCGCTCAAAACTCCATCGATCGACTAATGCACCATCAGTCAACTGATTAGCTGCTTCGATTGACTGATGGTACATCAGTCGACTGAGCAGAAACATTTGATGATTTCTGACAATTTCATCAATCGATCGATGACATTATCAGTCGATTGATAACATGCATACTGATTTTTCTGAACAGTGAAAATGAACTTTAAACTAGGGTTTAAAAATTACAAATAAATTCAAAAAATTATAAAATTTGGTGAAATATTTATAAACATGAAAATAAATATGCTATAAAATAAAATTTTCAAATATCATTTCTCGTTTGTGAAAACGTATCAATTTGCAAAATCACTAAAATTACAAAGTCTCAAAAACACTTGATTTTGACAAAATGATTTCAAAAAAGCTTAAAACTTTTTTAAATGGATTAATAGACTTTTTGAAAAGATGCAAACCAATATTGTTAAGTCTATAATCCTCAAACACATTATTTTCCAAAACAAAGAGGATAAATATAAAAAGTGTATGTATGTATATAACTATTTATTTCATATTTATTTAAACTTGAAAGCTATATAACAAAGACGTGTATGTGTGTAATATTTAAGCATTAAGCGTGACACATAAAGTAAACTTCTAAACTAATATACCCAAGATAAAAATCTTCATTTAGCTCGATCTTGGTTGCAGATGAAGCGATATTAGATCTAGACTTTATTGTAAAGCTTCATTCCAATTCTTCCTTCCAACCTCCTTTGAATATGATCGTGAAAGCACAATTCCATCCAACCTCCAACTAGAGGATCTTTGTGTAGAATACCTAACAAACAACTGTAAACACTCCATAACACGATGTTAGGAATTATTTGTTAATCATCAAAAATAGATTAGATAGTAGGCTTATAGACATGAGGCCTTACAGAAGAGATTTTAATAGAACCTTTCTTACAAGAACAATTGATTAGGCTAGATGCGAGGTTTTCATTAGATGATCCGGATTGGATGATGATAACCAACGTTGAAGGAGGTTCGACAGAGATCACGTCGGTATCAATTATTGACAGCATAGTTATCAAGGTCTTGACAATGTTCATTATATGTGGATCAGAGATTGAGTGAATTAGATGGTGATATTTTTTTCGATGATGAATTTGGTGATGATCAAGATTGGCATTGATCAGAGGCAACTACCGCATGGAGATCACCGTGGTGGATTTTAGTATAGAGAGTACCATAGAAAATTTTAGCATGGAATTATCGCAGTAGATATAGTCATGGTTGTGATTATGGTTAGGATGGACATGTTAAGAGTTATTATCAATGTGATAAGGATGTCGATGACATCTAAAGATGGAAGGATGTAGAAAGTCTCGACTTGATCGTGACCGTGATACAGGGTATGAGAAAGATTTTGGTGAGATGTCTATGGAAAGTCAACCTAAAAAATCAATGGTAAAAAGTGATTCTTCTGATTTGGCTGAGATAGCCATTAATTTTGTAGTTGAAGTCAGCTTGTTAAACACTATAAACAATGATGCTATTGGATACTTGTTAGATGCAGAGAATTATGAAGATATTGGATTGAAGGATACAAGGGTGGAGAAAAAAGAAGAGGAAAACCTAGTGAGTGAGAATTCTTTGAAAGAATTTCCAATTATTTCGATTATTGATATCACAAAACCTATTATTAACGTCAAGACAAACAATTGTGATGTGTCTAATTTTTTGGCCTTCTTGTTTTAATGATGATTTACAAACAATTTACATCTAATATTGTTTGTCTAGTATTTGTGTTTTATATTTATTCTAGGCAAACAATATGTTGGAGGTTGGATGGATTGCGCCATAACGATCATATCAAATGGAGGTTGGTGGAATAGTGGTTGAAGCCTTGCAATTTAAGTTAAAGATTCAAGTTAAAGCTTTATCCACGAGTGTACCAAGATAGAGCTTCGTTGAAGATCACAAGTTTGGATATATTTAGTTTAGGTTTATATTATGTGTGTTAGTACTTTAAGCTCAATCATATACACACATACACGTTTTGGTTTTGTATATATATAGTTATTTATATACATATATGTTTTGGTTTGATAGGTTTCAAGTTTTACTATGAAACAATTGAATACAATTGGAAAACATATTTTTGTTTCATATTTACATGCATTTATATGATTTCATCACTATCAATTTTATTTAGTTCCATGAAATCATGGTTTAGTGTGTTATATGTGTATTTTGATAAAATACTATATTCATTGTTTATAGACTTCATAACAATAGTTTACATCTTTCTTCAAGTCTATAATCATTTTGTATTGCTTCAAAACATGGTTAAGCTAAAATGTCAAAACTCATATGTTCACATTTTTATGTTTTGGACTATTTTATAAAATGATAATATTTTTCATCTGGGAGATCCTTTTTGAAAACCAGTCTTCGTAGCATGTTTATTATCATGTCTACAAACATTTTCCAAAGTTTTATATTTTTTGGAATTTATTTTATATTTTTAAACAAGGTTTTAAAATTAGAAAATCAAATTTCAAACCTGTTTTCTCATAAGTCAATTTACGGTCAACCGCCACAGTCGATCGCGCCTTTTTTAACCTGCGGAGCCAATTGAAACTTTCGTGGTCGACTGCCATGCTCGACCATCAGCTCGAAAATTCCCATGGTCGACCGTCATGATCGACCGTTAAAGTTTCTGGAATTTTCTAAGCCTCGAAAGTGGCTCGCGGTCGACCGCGAGATTTTCAGGGTCGACCGCTGTTCAATCCAACGGCTCTTTTTTAACAATCTTTTTTTAGGTTTTTGGGAGATTTGGTTGAGGGTTTTTGCTGTTGGTTTCTCTTCCTATATAAACCCTCAAACCCCTTCTACCAGATATCATCTAAGAAGTTTTTTAACAAAAGTTTAATAAGGGTTTCAGCCTGTTTTAGTTTGTTTTAAGTTTGGGGTTTGTTTTTACAAAGAGGAGCTTACATCAGTTGTTGAGGAGTTCATCTACAATATTTCATCATTCTCTCTTTGTGTTTATAGAGAAGTTTTCTAACTCTTTTCTCTAGCAATTTTATTATTGATTTTCATATTCTTACTATTGCTAGTTTGCTATTTGAGTAAGATTTTATTTCACTCATTGTTTACACACACCCACATTGAGCTTATTGTATTTTCATACATAGTATATTTGGATTGGTCAGTGTTGTACCTATTCAGTGTGAGCTTTCATTGTGTTCTCATCCATATTAGAGAACAATAATTTATTGTATTTGTGTTTGTTGTGAGATTCACTTTGTAATACACTTGTACATCGAGAGAAGTGTGTGGCGAGAGTCGGGGATCGTCCCAAGAGGAGTGGCGTTGGTTGACAAAGCTAGGGAGAGGTTGTATCCGAGCAATTGAGAGAGACACATCTAGGTCTAACAGTTGAGAGGGTGTAGAGCAGGATTGCAAGAGTGGTGATTGTAAAGTTTTCGATTAGCTAGAAAACCGAGTGTGAGGTATAAATGTTATTCGGGTAAGCGTAAAAAGCCCAGTTGTGTTAGTGGATTTCTCCCCGGGAGTGAGGAGCGGAGACGTAAGACGGAAGGTCCGAACTCTGTGATCATTTGATTGTGTTTGTATGTGCTTTGGCGTTCATTTATATTTGTGCTCATTGCTCATATCACCTTTGTCTCATTAGTTAGTTTGTCCACTTCTTTGTTTACATTATTTACCCTTGTGTTGTTTATATATCCTTGCTCATATATTTTTAATATCTCATTGCTAGGATATATTCATTAGTTCATATTGCCTATCCTAGCTCATATATCTTGTTGTATTTTATACTTGTTAGGATAACTTGTTAATTAGTTTTAATTAGCATAAAATCAGATTAGATTAGCATAAGACCCTAATCACCCCCCTCTAGGTTCTAACAATTGATATCAGAGCTTTGTGCTCTTTGATTTAAGGTCTAATTACCTTGAGTTAAAGATCTAAGTTATCTTTTTGTGCTAATCTTGTTTTGATTTTATTTGTATCTTGCTTGCATACATTTTCTTATTATGGTCATACATTATGCATCTTGTTTAGGCTATGATCCTATTGTTGCTCCTAAAGTAGATAATCTCCCCTATGACCAATGGTGCTCTAGATTTAGCATATTTGTTAGATCTAAACAATTTAATTTATGGGAAGTTATTGAAGATGCTTATATTATACCCACTTCGGAAAAATCCAAGTGGAGTAACAATGATAAAAGAATGTTTAATATGAACAAGATTTTGTTAGAATATTTGCTTAATGCCTTTGACTCAACTTTTTCTAACAAATTTGTTCATTTTGATAGTGTTTACAATTTATAGAAATTCATAGAAACACATCAAGGCAACTTGAAGGAAATCCAACATGGCTTAAAGGATTATTCCTCAAGTGATATTGGAGCTTCATCATGCACACGACTACTAGGCGATAGACATAGTAAGGTTTGCGAGTTTGAATCCATCAATGATTTATCTAGTGTTGAACTTACTTGTGCTAGTGAAAATTTATTGCATGCCTATAACAAATTGCACAAAGATTTTATTGATTTACAAAGCAAGCATGATGCATTAAAATCCGATCATGAGTTATTAGCTTCTAAGTTTGAAACTATTCTTGATTCTTTAATTTCAAATGTTGCTAGTTTAACTCATGAAAAAGATAATGCCATATTAGAAGTAGAAAACATGAAA
>BQKN01060389.1:35596-61391 GCA_022839385.1 Asparagus kiusianus | reverse complement strand
AGATCTAATAGCGCACCGACTCCGGGATTCCGGGGCGGGGCGTTACATTTCTCTTCCTATATAAACCCCTCAAACCCCTTCTACCAGATATCATCTAAGAAGTTTTTAAACAAAAGTTTAATAAGGGTTCCACCCTGTTTTAGTTTGTTTTAAGTTTGGGGTTTGTTTTTACAAAGAGGAGCTTACATCAGTTGTTGAGGAGTTCATCTTTAATATTTCATCATTCTCTCTTTGTGTTTATAGAGAAGTTTTCTAACTCTTTTCTCTAATAATTTTATTATTGATTTTCATATTCTTATTATTGCTAGTTTGCTATTTGAGTTAGATTTTATTTCACTCATTGTTTACACACACCCACATTGAGCTTATTGTATTTTCATACATAGTATATTTGGGTTGGTGAGTGTTGTACCTATTCAGTGTGAGCTTTCATTGTGTTCTCATCCATATTAGAGAACAATTATTTATTGTATTTGTGCTTGTTGTAAGATTCACTTTGTAATACACTTGTACATCGAGAGAAGTGTGTGGCGAGAGTCGGGGATCGTCCCAAGAGGAGTGGCATTGGTTGACGAAGCTAGGGAGAGGTTGTATCCGAGCACTTGAGAGAGACACATCTAGGTCTAACACTTGAGAGGGTGTAGAGCGGGATTGCAAGAGTGGTGATTAAAGTTTTCGGTTAGCTAGAAAACCGAGTGTGAGGTGTAAACATTGTTCGGGTAAGCGTAGAAAACCCGGTTGTGTTAGTGGATTTCTCCACGGGATTGGGGAGCGGAGACGTAGGACGTAATTTTTGAACTGCGTGATCATTTGATTGTGTTTGTGTGTGGTTTGGCGTTCATTTATATTTGTGCTTATTACTCATATCGCCTTTGTCTTATTAGTTAGTTTGTCCACTTCTTTGTTTACATTATTTACCCTTGTGTTGTTTATATATCCTTGCTCATATATTTGTAATATCTCATTGCTAGGATATATTCATTAGTTCGTATTGCCTATCCTAGCTAATGTATCTTGTTGTATTTTATACTTGCTAGAATAACTTGTTAATTAGTTTTAATTAGTATAAAATCGGATTAGATTAGCATAAGACCCTAATCACCCACCCTCTAGGGTCTAACATAATTATGGTTAGATTTCTTTCTCTGTCGGCAAATATGAGGATGTGTTTTTATGTGATAGTGTTGATACTGATGCATGTCAACTAATATCATGGAGGCCATGGCAGATTGATCTCTATGATATTCATTAGGGTAAAGTGAACAAGCACTTTTATTGAAGAGATGATGATTGGCTTACATTTATGCTCTTGCAAAGTGAAGCGGGTTCGTCAATGAAGCTAGAAGTCAGTTCTTTTAACGCTATTCAAATGCGAATAAACATTACCAATTGAATATATTTCGTGACTAGATCCCAAAATTTCTACCAGCCATAGTCGTTGCCCTTCTTTTAAGCCAATTGGGAAGCTAGGTCATCCGCTTGATTGAAATCTAGAAGGCATCATTGTATTGAGTTTTAGGATTGTGTTCTTTGTATTTTGTCATTTAGCTGTCTAGAGCATGGGTCAGCTGCCTGGTTGTTGAAAGGCTCTAGGGGAGGTGAATAGGGCTTATGGACAAATAAAATGCAATTAAAAGATATTCCAACAAACCACACACAGATATGAAATGTAATGATAATAAAAGAGAGTAGGGATAGAGATAGTTAGCCAATTAATGACACGCGGTATGTTCATGAGTTCAGTCCGCTGACCTACGTCCCCGCTTCCCACTCTCGAGGAGAAATCCACTACACAACTCGGTTTGGAAGCTGGAACTTCTTCTATACAAAGATCTCCATGAGATCTCACAACCACACAATTGACCTCCATGAAATCACGCTCACAACAGTAGTAATCACAAAAAAATTCTCTCTTTACAGCAGCCCTATTTCAAGAAGAGAGATAACACTTGAAGCTTGGGATGTGAAAAATGAAATAGTGAACAATAAGATGAGAGTTAAAGCTCTTTTGAAAAACATAACCACAAACTGAAGAGATTTGCAATTAAAGCTTAGATCTGAAGTAGTTGGGGTGTTAGGTATTTATGGGGAGAGAAAACAGCAGCCAAAACCCCAAAGAATCAGACAAAATCCCCCGAAAACCGGATTTCTGAAACTGTACAAAAATAGCCGTTACAGTGTTATGAGTCGACTCAGTACTGTTTATGAGTCGACTCATAAGTAGCCGTTACAGGCTAAAAACCAACTTATGAGTCGACTTGTAAATATCATGAGTCGACTCATAATACATGGGTCGACTCATAAGTTCATGAGTCGACTCAGCAGAAACAAAACTTATTTTCCAGCATAGTTTGTGAGTCGACTTATGACAGGCATGAGTCGACTTATGACAAGCATGAGTCGACTCAACCTGATGGTCGACTCATGATGTTTTGAGTCGACTCATCAGAAACAAATTGTAAACTACGTAGTAGTTTGTGAGTTGACTCAACACTGTTCATGAGTCGACTCATTAACATGTACACAGAAAATTTTAACTTTGAGCCTTGTTAAAAAATATCAAATAAATTCTTATAAATGTAAAACTTTGGGAATAGTTTATAAACATTTTGACAAACTTGTTTAAAAAGGAATTTTATAAAAAGGTCCCCGTATTTGTGAAATCATCATTTAAACAAAAGTATCAAAATACGAGTTTCGAAAGTGTGCAAGTGTGTGTGATATCCCAAATAGCTTCAAATAAAATCTACAACTACTTGCTTACATTTAAGTACTAGAGAGAAAATAAAATAGCAAATATCTCTCACATAAAAATACATTTCTTGAGTCTTGATATTGCTTTAGAGTTGATGAAGCTTCTCATTCCGTTAAGTGTTCTTGATAAACATTGCTTCATCACTTAGCCTCCACCTCCTTAGATATTATCGTTGTAGCTCATTTTCCATCCAATCCTTTATGAAAGGTGCTAATGATATGAAATCTACAATATAGTTCGATAAATAATTAGCACCAATAATGTTGTTTGTAAATCATCATCAAAACAAAGAACCTAACAATCCCCGCCTTTTTGATGATGACAAACAACCATTATGTAAGAGCAAGTAAAAAATAGATTATTTAGCTTATAGAGAGTTGCTCCCCCTATCTATAAGGCTCCTCCTTACTATGTGCACAAATTTGGAGATTTATCTCCCCCTTTGGCAACATCAAAATTGGGGTAAAATAAATACAATATGCATGCTAAAAACCAACACAATGTACCTCAAGTGTTGGCCTACCCACGTCTCCCTCAAGTGTTAGGAATTACAACATACCTCTAGGCATTACCACCTACCCCACTCCTCTTGGGACGACCTCGGTCTATCACCTTTACACTCCTCTTGGTAATCATGTGTACTTTAGCATGGTTTGACCTTTTAGGATCAAGAAAAAAAGAAAAAAAGAAAAAAATATAGATATGACAATGGTAGAGCAAAAAGCCAAAAGCAAATAACATAGGCAAAGAAAATGTTTTTAAAGGATGCACATGCCTAATTCATTTCTAATACGACAAAAATCAACTTCACAAAGGGGTTTGGTAAAGATATCCGCTAATTGAGATTTGGTATCAATATAAACAAGGAAAAAATCTTTCTGTTCAACATGATAACGCAAGAAGTGATGTTGTACGTCTATATATTTGGTTCTAGAATGCAAAACGAAATTTTTAGAAATATTGATAGCACTAGTGTTATCACAAAAAAAATTTGCATCATGAAAGTGTAAATCAAAATCAACCAAATTTTGTTTCATCCATAAAAGTTGTGCATAATATAAGCCGGCGGCAATGTATTCTGCTTCCGTAGTGGAAAAAACAACACAATTTTGTTTCTTGGATGCCCAAGATACAAGTGAGTTACCCAAAAATTGACAAGTACCATTCGTACTTTTACGGTCCACCCTACAACCGACAAAGTCAGCATCACAATAACCACAAAGATCAAAAGATGTATTTTTAGGATAAAATAAACCAAGTTCTAAGGTGCCATGAATGTATTTTATGATTTTTTTAACCGCAATCAAATGAGACTTTTTAGGAGAAGCTTGAAAACGTGCACATGCACAAACACTAAACATAATATCCGGCCTACTAGCGGTTAGATAAAAAAACTACCTATCATACCTCGATATAGCTTTTGGTCTACCTTTTCACCGCTTTTATCCGCATCCAACTTGATGGTGGTGCTCATTGGAGTTGGGGCATGTTTTGAACTTTCCATCCCGAATTTTTTCACCAACTCCCTAGCATATTTGCTTTGCGATACGAAGATGCCATCATTGGATTGTTTAACTTGGAGGCCAAGAAAGAAGGTGAGCTCTCCCATCATAGTCATCTCAAATTGATATTGTATTACTTTAGAAAAGTCCTTGCATAAAGATTCACTAGAATTATGGCCCGTGCCAAGCAAGGGCTAGCCAAAAATCGATATTTATCAACGATAAGATTATGTCTAGCCATATAGAAATTAGCGTACAGAAAATTCTCGTTAACCTTGAAAGTTGAAGTACTCAATATGCATAAATTAAATTAACGGTTACTAAATAATACAAATAATCCCTCAATTATTGAATATTATAATGTGACATATTGTAATTAAAAATTTATATATTACAGATAAATAATGCAGATGTTGATGCAAATCTTAATAAGTTATATATCCATGGCTTAATTGTCACCAACTTAGGTAATTAAATATCATTAAATGTCAATGGCTTATTTGTAAAAGCCAAAAATAACTATCGTTATGTATCCCATTCCCGTCGATTATTTGCCTCGGGAGAACCGCCCGCGCCTTAAATCTATACCTACTCTCCTTGATCTTCTTCTTTCTAGACCCGTCGATTCCTTGCCTTGGAGAAAACCCTCAATAAGTCCCCACATTTACTCTTGCTCGTTCTCCTTTCTAGATCCTTTGAATCCTTGCCTCGGAGAAAATGTAAAATTAGTTCACCCCTTCCCCTAGAAGAAAGCCTCATTAAGTTAATCTATTTATTCTTCGTCGTTCTCTTTTTTAGATTCGGTGATTTTTTTTTGTCTGAGAAAACCCTAATTAAGTCCATATCTTGGTATTATGTAAAAAAACCCAATTTTCTTCCATTCCTTCTTATTTTGCAATGGAAAGATCATTGCTTTAGGGAATCTTTTATGATTCTGTTGTATTGCAGTAGTAATTATTCGATTTATAAAATTTTATGCTTTTTTATGAAGATCTCTGTCGTTTTCAAGCTACATGTCATTTTTTTTCTAAGCAACTGAATCTATCATTCATGGTTAATTTTTAATTTACTTGAGACCTCTTATTTTCATAAGCCTTTGAAATTTCCTGATAAATTGCATGTAAATCTCTTTGTAAGTAGCTCATTTATTTTTAAATTTGTTCGCATCTTATTAGGGCATGCTATTATTTATTTCAGGTTTGTCTTTAATGTATTTGCCATTAATTCTGCATGTTACTCCGTTTGTATGTAGTTGATTTATCTATTATTGAAATAATTCCTGACCATGACTTTCACTGATCATTTGAGAATATATATTTATATGCTGCATAATTTTAATATAAAGGAAAATGAAAAATAATAGGTTAATCATAAAATTTTATGCTAATCATAATGAAACATGGAAAATGTTATAGGCATTTGCTCGTAGTTGTTAAAATTACAGAAAGATAATATTGTTAGACATGCGTAACAAAGTTGTTTGACTGTTTACTGAACATCGTCGTTTGCCAAGTCATTGATGTGCTTATAGTTCAAAGAGCTAATATTAATATCTTTTATATACATCAGTTGATTCATTACCTTGGAGAAAACCCTTATAATCTCTATACCTTTCCTCTTTGCCGTTCTAATTTGTAGATCTGTCAATCTCCTAGATCGGAGAAAATCCTAATTTATATCATCCCTTGCTTTGATGGAAAATCAAAGTTTAGTCCATCCCTGCTCCTTATGCAATTGAAAGATCAGTGGCATATCAAATTTTTGAACTTGATCGTGTATTCCTTTATTACGCGTTTGATCCATCAAATTTCAGCCTGTTTGTTGAAGATGTTTGTCATTTTTAAGTTGCATGTTCATCTCTTTACAAGCAATTGAATCTCTGATTCCTTGGAATTTATTATTTTACTTGATCATTTATATTTTTATAATTAGTAGTTGATCTATCAATTATTGGGGAAATAAAATTAATATTTTTTCATTTGAAATATCCTGATATTTTGCATGTTAATAATGTAGCTGTCGTGTTTGATCATTGAATCTTGTTGCTGGACGTTCCTCTAAGGTAATTCATGTTTTTGTTGGACCTTGAGTTTGCCAATAAGTCCATAAAGAGTGAGAGTTGAGAGATCATGAGCTTCTTCGATGGCCGTAGCTTTAGGTTCCCAAGCCGGTGTCAAAGAGCGAAGAATTTTGTAACACATCTCTTAATTTTCCAAGACCTTGTCAAGACCATGTAATTCATTTATAATGTTAGTGAACTAAGAAAACATAGAGTCAATAGATTCACTTAAAAGAATTTTAAAAAGTTCATAATCATGCATAAGTCCAGTAATCTTAGACTCCTTCACTTGGGGGGTTCCCTCATGAGTAATGCATAATTTCTCCTAAATCTCGTGTGCGGTTGCACACGTAGAAACTCTCTTGTATTCATTATGGGTAAGACCACAAATTAGGGCATTCATGGCCTTGATATTAAGGTTGGCTTGAGTCCTCTCATCCTTGGTCATTTTACCACCGGAATGATAACAGTGAATTTCTTTTCTATGATATCTAGAATGTCATGGTCAATGCATTATAAATAAATTCTCATTCTAGCTTTCCAATATGCAAAGTTGCTACCGGTGAAGAGAGGTGGTCTAGTGGTGGATTGTCCTTATAGCATATACATGTTCATTGAAGCCTCCATAACGATTTATTCTCTAAGGTTTACTCCTAACAAAAGTAGAGACCTTCCTCTGATACCAATTAAAAGGCCCTAGAGGGGGGGGGGGGTGAATAGAGTTTATGGATGAATAAAATGCAATTAAAAGTAATTCCAACAAACCACACACAAAAGGAAATGCAATGACAATAAAAAGAGAGTAGAGATAGAGATAGTTAGCTAATTGATGACGCACGATGTGTTCACGAGGTTCGGTCCGCTAACCTACGTCCCCGCTCCCTACTCTCGAAGAGAAATTAACTACACAAACGGTTTGGAAGCCGAAAATTCTTCTACACAATAATCTCCTCCGAGATCTCACAACCACACAGTAGATCTCCACGAGATCAAGCTCACAACAGTCATAATTCGAAGAAAAACTCTCTCTTTATATAAGCCCTGTGGCAAAAGAAGAGATTGCAATTGATGCTTGGGATGTGAACTTAGAAATAGTAATTTGCAATGAAAGCTTAGTGCTGAGGTAGATGGGGTTGATAGGTATTTATAATGTGAGATAACTACAACCAAAACCCCAAAGAACCAGACAGAATCCTGAGAAAATTAGATTTTGAAACAGAACAAATATAGCCGTTATAGCACCCATCAGTCAACTGACGGGAAGCATCAATCAACTGATGAGCTGAACATTGTATACGATATTCAGCTCATCAGTCGACTGATGATCATTTTAGTCGACTGACGATCTCGTCAGTCGATTGGTCAGTCGACCAAAACAGAACAGAGAGCAAAAAAAATGATTCCAGGTACTTTCAATAGTAGACACATTGGTCGACTGACTTTATCAGTCAACTGGTCAGTCGACTGATAACATGTTATCAGTCTGAATCGATTTTGAAATTAATTTAGTGCTTTATAAAAAATAAAAAATAAATTCCAAAAAATATGAAACTATGTAAACGGTTTATAAACATTTTGACAAACTTGTTTGAAAAGGAATTTTGCAAAAAGGTCCTCATATTTGTGAAAATCATCAATTTAGCAAAAGTGTCAAAATACGAGTTTTGAAAATGTGCAAGTGTGTTATCCCATAAGCTTCAAATGTAATCAATAAACTTCTTTCCTACATTCTAGCACTAGAGAGAAAATAAAAGTAACAAATATCTCTCACATATAAATACATTTCTTGAGTCTTGATATTGCTTTTGAGTTGATGAAGTTTCTTATTGCATATGGTGTTCTTGATAAACATTGCTTCATCACTCTGCCTCCACCTCCTCTAGATATCGTCGTTGTAGCTCATATTCCATCCAATCCTCCATCTATGGTGCTAATGAATTATAATCTACAATATAGATCAATACACAATTAGCACCAATAATGGTGTTTGTAAATCATCATCAAAATAAAGGACCTAACAATCTTCCCATTTTTGATGATGACAAATAACTATTATACGAGAGCAAATAAAATAGATTATTTCGCTCATAGATAGTTGCTCCCCCTATCTAGAAGGCTCCCCCTTTCTATGTGCACAAATGAGGAGATTTCTCTTCCCCTTTGTCACCATCAAAAATGGGGAAAGAAAGCATAAAGACACATACTAAAGAAATCACACAATGCACCTCAAGTGTTGGCCTACCCGTGTCTCCCTCACGTGTTAGGAATTATAACCTACCACTAGGCATTACCACCTACCCCACTCCTCTTGGGACAACCCCGGTCTCTCACCTTTACACTCCTCTTGGTACATATGTGAGCTTGAGCATGATATGACATTGAAGGAACAAGAAAGAAAATATGGATATGACAATATAAGAGCAAGGAAACCAAGAAAACAAAGTGGAAAAAAGAAATTATTTTCAATGAATGCACATGCCCAATTCATTCCTAATGTGGCAAAAATCAACTTCACAAAGGGGTTTTGTAATGATGTCCGCTAATTGAGATTTGGTGTCAATATAAACAAGAGTAACATCTTTCCGTTTAACCTGGTCACGTAAGAAGTGATGTCGTACATCTATATGTTTAGTTCTAGAATGTAAAACCAAATTTTTGGAAATATTTATAGCACTTTTATTATCACAAAAAATCTTTGTATTATGAAAGTGTAAATCAAAATCAACCAAATTTTGTTTCATCCATAAAAGTTATGCACAACATAAGTCGGCGACGATGTATTCCGCTTCCCTAGTAGACAAAGCAACACAATTTTGTTTCTTGGATGCCCAAGATACAAGTAAGTTACCCAAAAATTAACAAGTACCGCTCGTACTTTTACGGTCCACCCTACAACCGGTAAAGTCGGCATCACAATAACCATAAAGATCAAAAGATGTATTTTTAGGATAAAACAAACTAAGTTCTAAGGTACCATTAATGTATTTAATAATCCATTTAATCGTAACTAAATGAGAGTTTTTAGGAAAAGCTTGAAAACGTGCACATGCACAAACACTAAACATGATGTCCGGCCTACTAGTAGCGAGATAAAGAAGACTACCTATCATACCTTGATATAGCTTTTGGTCTACCTTTTCACCACTTTCATCCGCATCCAACTTAATGATGGTGCTCATTGGAGTTAGGCGTGTTTTGAGCTTTCCATCCCGAATTTTTTCACCAACTCCCTAGCATATTTGCTTTGTGATACGAAGATGCCATCATTGGATTGCTTAACTTGGAGGCCAAGGAACAAAGTGAGCTCTCCCATCATACTCATCTCAAATTAATCTTGCATTACTTTAGAAAAGTCCTTGCATAAAGATTCATTAGTGGCACCAAAAATAATATCATCTACATAAATTTGAACTAAAATAAATTCATTTTTTCGTTTTCTAACAAAAAGAGTATTATCAATTGTTTCTTTTGGAAAACCATTTTTAATGAAAAAACATGAGAGGCGAGCATACCAAGCTCTAGGAGCTTGTTTTAACCCATAGAAAGCTTTTTGAACCTGGTATACATGATTTGGAAAAGATGAATCAATAAAGCCATGGGGTTGCTCAACATAAACCTCTTCTTCAATAAAACCATTTAGGAAAGCACTTTTGACATCCATTTAAAATAATTTAAAATTTTTAAAACTTGCAAAGGCCAAATATATTCTAATAGATTCCAATCTTGCAACCGGTGTAAAAGTTTCATCATAGTCTATGCTCTCCTCTTGATTGTATCCTTAGGCAACTAAACGAGCTTTATTTCTGGTTACTATGCCAAACTCATCAAGCTTATTTCTAAAAACCTATTTAGTTCCAATAATAAAAGTATTATTTGGTTGAGGAACTAATTTCCAAACGTTATTTCTTTGAAAGTTATTCAACTCTTCATGCATAGCTAAAATCCAAAACTCATCTTTTAAAGCATCATCGATACGTTTAGGTTCTATTTGGGATAAAAATGCTACATTACCACATTCGCTCATTGCTTTTGAGCGAGTCAAAACGCCTTTGAATGGGCTCCCTATAATTTGGTCTTTAGGATGATCCGGTGCAAACTTCCAATCTTTAGGGAGTTCTTCTTGATTTTGTTTATTATTGCTCTTCCCATCATTTGATTCTTCCGTTGAGGGTTTGTCCTTTAGTTGTAAAAGCTCCATTTGTTCCTCAATCGCATCATCATCCCTACGCAAATTATTTTAAAAACCAATATTAGATTCATCAAAAGTAACGTTTATAGACTCTTCAACAACGAGAGTTCGTTTGTTAAAAACCTTATAAGCCTTACTTCTAGGAGCATATCCCAAAAATATACCAATATCAATTTTAGAATCAAACTTATCATGGTGGTCTTTAGTATTTAAGACAAAAATTTACAACCAAAAATACGAAAATATCCAATTTGTGGGGTTTTGTCATAAAGAAGTTCATAAGGAGTTTTCTTGAGAGAGAGTCTAATTAAAACACGATTTAAAACATGGTAAGCTGTGTTAATAGTTTCCGCCCAAAAATATTTTAGCAAATCATTAGAATTTAACATTGTGCGTACCATCTCTTGTATGGTTTTATTTTTCCATTCAACTACACCATTTTGTTGGGTTGTCCTAGGAGCGGAAAACACATGAGTTATACTACGATAAGCACAAAAATCATTAAAGAATTTGTTTTGAAATTCTCTACCATGATCACTTCTAATTTTAACAACTTTTGAATCCTTTTTATTTTCAATTCTTTTTACAAAAAGAGAAAACTCTTCAAAGCATTCATCTTTACTAGCAAAAAAAATCACCCATGTAAAATGAGAGAAATCATCAACAATAATAAAAACATAGTGTTTTCCTCCTAGAGAGGCAACACACATGGGATCAAAGAGATCAAGATGCAATAATTATAAAGGTTTAGAAGTGGATACATCATTTATGGATTTGAAGGAAGTCTTAGTTTGTTTACCTTTAGCACATTCGTCACAAGTTGAATCCTTAACATAAGATAGATTTGGTAGCCCTCTCACTAAATTCTTCTTCGATAGCTTAGATATAAGCTTCATGTTTGCATGTTCAAGTCTCTTGTGCCAAATCCAAGGATCCCATCTACTGCGACAAGGCATTTTACATCTTAATCTAAAAGCTCATTCATGTCAAAAATATAAACATTAGACCTTCTAAAAGTAACAAAAATGGTTTTGTCATTTCTACTAACAACACATTTGTCCGGTTTAAAAATGATGTCGAAGCCTTTGTCACTTAATTGACTAATACTAAGAAGATTATGATTTAAACCTTTAACAAAGTAAACATCTTTAATTACGAGAGAAGGTTTCTTACCAACAGAACTGATTCCTATGATTTTACCTTTCTCGTCGCCACCAAAGGAGACATTGCCTCCTTCAATCCTTGATAGGGTTGCAAACAATTCCTTATTGCCCGTCATGTGATGAGAGCAACCACTATCAAGGTACCACAACTCCTTATGTCTTAAGCGAGATGTTCCCTACATATAAATAAGTTGTAGAACCTTTAGGTACCCAAGCTTTGGATCCTTGAATATTAGTATTTTTGGTACCCTTGGACAGCCACATTAGCTCATAATGATCAATGTTATTTTTAATCCTACAATGAGTAGAAATATGATCATATTTCATGCAATATGTGCACAAAAACTTTTTCTTGTATGTAGGAGCATGAGATTGATGATACAATTTTCTATTAACATGATGATGACTTAAAAAACCATGATTAGATTTAATTTTATTGTTTTTAATTTCTAATCTTTCAACCTTAGATCTTAGTTGTTTATTTTCAAAATCTAGATCTCTTATCATTTCATCTTTTAAAGCTAGAGATGATTGTAGTTGCTCAAATTTAGAATCACAAGAAACATGTAATTTTTTTGAATGAAGAATATTCTTTTGGTAATCTTTTAAATTCAAAATTTAATTCTTCTAAGGCCTCTTCTAGTTCACATTGCATATAAATGGATTCACTTTCGGTTTCGGATTGTACCTCATCTTCATGTGCCATGAAACAAATGTTTGGGTCATGAAGAGCAATCTTGGCACCCTCATCATCGCTATCCGAATCGCTTGGTTCGGATTCATCCTAACCGGCATACATTGCCTTCTTCTTCTTGTATTTCAAATACTTCTCCCTTAGCTTGGGACAATCCTTCGCTAAGTGACCCGGTTCGTTGCATTCAAAATATTTACCTATACGAGGAGAAAATTTTTTGTTAGATCGATTTTTAAATTTTTTATTCATTTTGAATAGTCGTGATATCCTTCTAGAGATGTGTGCCACTTCTCTAGAGACATCAACTTCACTATCCGAGGAGGATGAATCATCAATTGCTCCCTTGAGCGCAATGGACTTTGATTTTTGAGATGGCTCCTCGGTTACTTTTGGGGGTGCTTCTTCCTTCTCCTGGACCTTCTTTTTATAGACCTTGAGTTTGCCAATAAGTCCATCAAGAGTGAAAGTTGATAGATCATAGGCTTCTTCGATGGCCGTAGTCTTAGGTTCCCAAGCCGGCATCAAAGAGCGAAGAATTTTGTAACACATCTCTTGATTTTCTAAGAACTTGTCAAGACCATGTAATTCATTTATAATGTTAGTGAACCGAGAAAACATAGAGTCAATAGATGCACTTGGAAGCATTTTAAAAAGTTCATAATCATGCATAAGTCCACTAATCATAGACTTCTTCACTTGGGGGGTTCCCTCATGGGTAATGCATAATTTCTCCCAAATCTCGTGTGCAGTTGTACACGTAGAAACTCTCTTGTATTCATTGGGGGTAAGACCACAAATTAGTGCATTCATGGCCTTGATATTAAGGTGTGCTTGAGTCCTCTCGTCCTTGGTCATTTTACCACCGGACTTCTTAACATATTTCTTTTCTATGATATATAGAATGTCAAGGTCAATGTATTGTAAATAAATTCTCATTCTAGCTTTCCAATATGTAAAGTTGCTACCGGTGAAGAGAGGTGGTCTAGTGGTGGATTGTCCTTCTAGCATGTGCATGTTCATTGAAGCTTCCATAATGATCTTTTCTCTAAGAGTTTTACTCCTAACAAAAGTAGAGACCTTGCTCTGATACCAATTGAAAGGCCCTAGAGGGGGGGGGGGGGGTGAATAGGGTTTATGGATGAATAAAATGCAATTAAAAGTAATTCCAACAAATCACACACAAAATGAAATGCAATGACAATAAAAAAAGAGTAGAGATAGAGATAGTTAGCCAATTGATGACGCGCGATGTGTTCACGAGGTTAGGTCCGCTGACCTACGTCCCCGCTCCCCACTCTCGAGGAAAAATTCACTACACACCCGGTTTGGAAGCCGGAACTTCTTCTACACAATGCTCTCCTCCGAGATCTCACAACTACACAGTAGATCTCCACGAGATCAAGCTCACAACAGTCACAATTCGAAGAAAAACTCTCTCTTTACAGAACCCCTATGGCAAGAGGAGAGATTGCAATTGAAGCTTGGGATGTGAACTTAGAAATAGTGAAAGCAAATGAAAGTTGAAGCTCTTTTGAAAACAATAAATTTAAACTCAAGTAATTTACAATGAAAGCTTGGTGCTGAGGTAGATGGGGTTGATAGGTATTTATAATGAGAGAAAACTACAGCCAAAACCCCAAAGAACAAGACAGAATCCCGAGAAAATCAGATTTTTGAACCAGTAGCCATTACAACACCCATCAGTCGACTGACGGGAAGCATCAGTCGACTGATTAGCTGAACATTGTATACGATATTCAGCTTATCAGTTAACTGATGATCATTTCAGTCGACTGATGATCTCGTCAGTCGATCGAAACAGAACAGAGAGCAAAAAAAATGATTCCAGGCACTTTCATCAACATATTGGTCGACTGACTTCATCAGTCGACTGATAACATATTATCAGCCTGAATCGATTTCGAAATTTAATTTCAGTGCTCTATAAAAAATAGTAAATAAATTCTAAAAATTTTGAAACTTTGTAAACAGTTTATAAATATTTTGACAAACTTGTTTGAATAGGAATTTTATAAAAAGGTCCTTGTATTTGTGAAAGTCATCAATTTAGCAAAAGTGTCAAAATACGAGTTTTGAAAATGTGCAAATATGTTATCCCATGAGCTTCAAATGTAATCAATAAACTTCTTGCCTACATTCTTGCACTAGAGAGAAAATAAAAGTAGCAAATATCTCTCACATAGAAATACATTTCTTGAGTCTTGATATTGCTTTTGAGTTGATGAAGCTTCTTATTGCATATGGTGTTCTTGATAAATAGTGCTTCATCACTTTGCCTCCACCTCCTTTAGATATCATCGTTGTAGCTCATATTCTATCCAATCCTCTATCTATAGTACTAATGACTTGTAATCTACAATATAGCTCAATACACAATTAGCACCAATAATGGTGTTTGTAAATTATCATCAAAATAAAGGACCTAACACACTTGTTCGACCTCCTGATGGTGATAATAGTTCTTTAAGTAAATGCGGTGGTTGTTCAAGCAATGGAAACTTCACTCTTCCTTTCCGACAACATAAAGAAAAGGTTGGATTTTTAGAGCATCTGGGTTGGATTTTTAGAGCATCTGGATTTTTCAGCTCTCTCTTCATACTATAGCATTGCATGACAATGCTTGCAAGTCCAACGTGGAGGACCAAAGTCAAGAATATCGTCATTGTCCTCTACAAGCAAAATTATGTTTAAGTGCATTGCATGCTAACATCAATGCATTAGTTTTAGTTAAATGAGTTTATACACCATACCCTTGGTCTTCTTGGTTATCCTTATTTGTACTTTGCATGTATTTCCACTGTTGAGTTCATTAATTTTTCTCTTATTTGTGAATGTACATGTAGACTGTGGAACCATAGAATGTAGGTGGTCCACATGATCAACTGGACTGATTAATTTATGATTTTCCTGCCTTCTTCTTTGTCTTGACGTTAACTTTTTGGTAACCATATTTGTGGCTATAATAAAAAATTGTTTAGTGTTGTGATATTGGAATTTACCAAAAACTTGCAGAAAATTGTTGTTTACCGATATTTTGCAGAGTGTTGTTGGAGAAGGTATGAGTCTCAATTACACATTCCTGGAAGTTATACACAGTTTTTTTCCACCTTGATGAATCATCTTCAAATGTTATTGTACCTAAAAATTCCTGAACAACATTTGTAATATTATAAAGTTTGGTTAGTAGTGATTTTACATAATTGAGTAAACAAACTAAAAATAATTAAAGTGAAATGAAGATTAGGTAGAATTAAAGAAACAAACTGGAATTACCTGTTGTGCTAAGAAAATATCTTGTTTTGTTTTGGGTGAAGTAAGAACAAAGTTTATCTTTATATGGACTTGTATGGAATATTTGTGAATTTGGTGGGAACTATATGATTTTAGTACAATATTGCTTTTTGAATTTCAAATTCATTGTCAAAGACAACTGGTGTGATTAGTATTATAATTGTAATTGTATGATAGTTGACTAAGACTGATAGAGAGATATCCAAAAATACTAAGACTGCTGATAATTGTTTTTAAAAATAAATTTGAGTGTTATTCTGCTTGTTAATTTTTTTAAGTAGCTGATTAATTTGCATTTGCTTTTGGCTGTAATTATTGTATGTTATTATTCAGTTTACCTTTGTCGATCATTCATTTACCATTCCCGCTATTCATATATCTATTATTGAATTATCGAATTTATTCATGATCATCACTTATCATATGTATATGAGATTATATATTTATACGCCGTTGAAGTTGAAGGCAAAGTGAATTGGAAATTAGTAGCTTTTTTTTATTGGCTTGAGTATTCCATTAATAATATCTTAAGCCATCTAAAGTCAGCTCCTTCCTTGTAGATATTTGCAGTTTTTTCTGGGCAAGTGTTCTTCTGTTTGTAAGTAATTTATTCTCTAATATATGTGGTAAATTGTTACAGTACTTTATAGTTCTTATTTCCATAATTGACTTAATTGGCATCGCAAATTCATATGTTCCTCATCTCTCAATAATGTCATGTTTTGTATGTTTAAGACTTAAATAATTTATCAACTGAGCTATTTATTGTTGAATACATTCATTTACTCATTAGGAACATTAGCACATGAACGTATATAGTTTTATGTTGCCGGAAAAAAACTACCAACATGGTCAGAACATAACATTTTATGTTAAATATATCATTAAATATAACCTACCTGCTTAACATTGTTTCATATCTATTCAAATTACAAAGACATAATATATTCAGACATGCATAACAAAGTTATTGATGTCTGTGGATATTAAAATCTGAGATGAAGTTGTAAATATTAGTCTTTAAAAGTCGTTTCTTTTTTCCTTTGTCTTTGTTAGACAATCCTGAATTAGTGTCGTTCCTTTCCAAAAAGTGTCTTCATGTACACATTGTAAAATACTATCTAACATACTCATCATTCTTCTACTTCAGCAATTTTCTACTTTGAACTTTGCCTTCTTATCTTTCTCTTCTTACATTCTGCAGTAATAAATTATTGTACATAGTTAAATATGGGTTTTATCAACCTTTTTATAGAAAAAGGTAGATAAAGTTGGAATTTATCTTCTTCTTTTGGTACTTTGATTGTTTCTTGAACATTGTCGTTTGTCATGTCATTCAAGTTGCTAAATTTTAATGGGCTACTTTTAAATTTTTTTCTCAATCTTTGGAGTAAGTAGTGGTTTTGATATTGGAGTGAAATCTGGCCGTTGTGGTTGACTCTGGAATGGTGTTGCAGGAGGAAACTCATCGGTAAGATTTATAATTGTTGACTCCTGCGAAGCCTACAACCAAACAATGAAATAATCAATAAAACTCCTTCATGTTATAAATATCTTTTTATATTTCAAAAATATTTTTAAAATCTTACGATGTCCTGCTTGTGTTGTTATCTTCATGTTTCTTATTATCAACAACTTCATGAATAATTTTAGAAATTGTAAATCCCTCGTTACCCTCTGCATAATTATATCTTGTTGACTTCACCTGCACCTTTGTTGTCTTTCCAATGATAGCTAGGATAATATCAGGGAATAGCTCTTTACCATTTATCTAAAGCATGTAAACAACCCTATTACATACGTTCGCTGATACTTATAATATAAATATAAATGTTAACTTAAAAAATTGTAATTAACTACCTTTTTTACATTTTTTTCTAGCTCATAAGTAGAAATTTTGATCAATTTTTCAGCTTCTTTGTTGAAGAGTACAAATGTCATAATTGCGGAATGATCTTTCACTTCTATTGTAACTTTGTACCTGATTTATATAGTCATCAACATAGAAATTTTTGCATATAAATTTTCATGTGCTTTTTAATTAATAACTTTTACAAAAGAATGTATAACTGAATTTGTACCTGAGTTGTGCCATAACTTCTTTATTACATGACCTGCACCAGACCCTCCCTAAAGTTGATGGTACTTTTTTGGCACAATTTGGACATCTAACATAACGCCAATCCAGTTCCTTCACAACTCCAATGATTTGCGCATCGCATATGAAAAAGTACTCCTATAATTTAAAGGGCTGGTATTAGAATGCAGTTAGCAATAATATAGTTATACTTTGAATAAATCGACAGATTTATCATTATGTTTTGAATTTCCTGCATCATTGAAATATACAACTTCATAACGGCAATGCGAGAGGCGTCAATTTGCAGGTAATATCTTAATAAATTAGTGATTCATTATATTCCTAAGTTTGGAGAGGTTTTCTTCTGCCAAAACTCTTGCAGATTTGTATTTTCATTTCTTAATTGGTTTTGTCCTTTGGCTTGCTGAACTTATTTGAGAGGTTGCTACATATGTAATTTTTTGTGTTTTGGTTGGTGCTCTAATCATGTCTAAAAATTTTAGGTTATATTGATATATATTGATATAGCCTTTGAACTCAGGTAACATGCAACATACAACATTGAAAGAGGCTTTACTGATTCTTGTTGCTTATTGAGCCTGTTTCTTATTTGTGCTTACATTGAGGTAATGGTTGTTTGCTTCTTTTGGTATATAATATAATGCACGTTTTGAGATCAATGATCGTCAGATTCTTTTGTAATCAATTTTGGTATGAGCTCTTTTGCTTTATGTTTTCTTAGGTGGGCAATGATGATGATAAGAATCTGATGATGCATCCTATATTAATTATATATTATTAGATATGTAATGCTTAGGAGAGGCAATTTTGTGTGGAAATCAACCTACATTGATATTACAGTGTTTAGGTGTGGTAATCCATTATAATAGCAGCCTACTTTTTTATTACAATGTGATATCAAAGCTTAGGCGAGGCAAATTATTGTGGAATGCAACCTACATTGAAATGATAATGTTTAGGTTAGGTAATGACTCATAATAGCAGGCTACATTACATCATCATCATACATTTATAGGAGAGCCAATCTTTTGTGACTAATCTATTTATATCTTGAGCCCTAGTAAATATTCATAAATTATTGTGATGATTTTGAGCTTGTTTAGCTCTAATTTAAAAGAGCTGGTTTTAGCTTGTATCCTAATTGACCAATCTATTTTCATGTACTCAGCAATTATCATGTAGCTTTTATGACCAATCTTTTTATCTATTTTCATATACTCAGCAATTTTGATGTAGCTTTTATAAGTGAAAGAGGTGGTTTAAGCCTGTAGTCTGCAATGATCTATTTATAATTTCCAAAAATTGATAAATATGTAATACCTGTGAAGTTCCTGGAGCACCGAAATATACAACTTCATAAAGTGTTGCTTCTGTGGCCTTGATTGTTTATGGTTGAGTATCGGAGAAATTCACAGATGAAGTCATTAACTGTAAGTTGTTTTTATTGTGAGTATTCCTATATGTATAACGAAGAAGTTATTATCAGTAGTATCGATAGTTCCAGATTAATTAATACGAAGTTATCTACATAAAGTTTCAACAATGTATTGTGTAACATTCTTACCCTTGTAGTAATTTTTGAACTCTTGCTTTATCAATATTGTAGTACACTTTTGTTGTTGTCGTTGATGAAACCGTATTGATACCTATGTATCAATACATGCATATAAAGGTTAATGAATATTTATATTTCTGAATGTTAAAAATGCAATGAAGTGGAAATCTAAATTCTACCTCTGAAGTTTTTAACTAAAACTCCAGTCACCACGATAACAACATTATTTGTATCATGATCTTTAAAGCTGGAGTCAAAGTCGATTGCTAGTTTATTCCATAATGTGACCATACACTCATCATGCCAGTAGAAAAATGATTCATATTAAACTATTAACATGTCTTTGTACTTCTAATTAGGTTAAGTTATAATAATAAATCTTACTGTTCATCTATTAGTTTAATAGATCTACGTGTGGACATTTTCCCAGAATTTGTTGACTCTCCTATCGGATAGACTTCCTTCACAATTCCTACAATGTCTGTTATAGTTTATTCATAATAAATTAGCATTCATGTTCATGTTCATGTATTAGCAACTGTAAATCAAATAATGCCATTATTTACCACCTCTTAGAAATGTATTCTTATCTTTATGTAAATGAATAGTTCATTGAAAGGAACAAAGTCAAATTTATATTTTGCAATGCTCTCATCGTCTACTTGGAGAACTCTAACCACTGTTTGCCTGCAGAAACAGATGAGTATTTTGCTCTCCGTCGTTTGATAATTGCCAAATGCGGTAAGTACTCTGAACTTTGATATCACATGGATCTTTCCCTCCTCAAGCACTGAACTGTACCTTGACATCTCAGTATGTTTGATTGTCCCTTGACAGTGAGTGTCCTATGCAATTGAAATATGTATTATTGTTCGATCAAAATAACGTACGAAGAGTAATCAACATGTTAAATTAAATATATTGTTGCTTACCATTTAATCCAATAGTGTTAGATGCAAGCCGAATATATCCCCATTCTTGATATTGACATTGTCCCAAATTCTAGTCACCCTTACCTTAATAATTGCATCATTGTCTTTGGTAGTTAAATTACTAAGACTCGTGTAGTTAGCAAGCGCCATCTTTGCGTCTTTGAATATGCATCTAAATATTGATTAATCAGTTATGCTATATTTATTTGACTTTTAAGACATGAGAGTTTGCAGGACAGAGACATGATTAAGGCTATGCAAACGACAATATGACAAACTAAGGCTTGTGTAGTTAGCAAGCGCCATCTTTGCGTCGTTTAATCTGCAGCTAAATATTGATTTAATCAGTTATGCAACATTTGTTAAACATTTAATAGCTAAATATTGATTTAATCAGTTATGCAACATTTATTAAACTTTTAAGCCATGATATAGTGCAGGACACTAAAATGATTAACTTTGTTGGCTATATAATTATCCATTACTCATGGTTTGCAGGACAGTGACATGATTAACTTGGTTGGCTATGCAAACGATAATATGACAAACTACTTGGATATGTAATTTCTTAACAACATCATCTCCTACATGACAAACTACTTGAATCAGTAATTTTGTCGATAGCATCGTCTTATACATGACAAACTAATCATATTGCAAATGTCAAACTACTTCAATATGTTATTGGTTGCGAAGAAGGAGACGGTAGGTGTTGTCAATTGCAAGTAATATCTATTTTAAGTCGTGATTTTCATAAAGCTTCTTGATGATTTCTTCTGCAACAACTCTTTGAAGATTTGGTTTTTTTTTCATTTGTTTTTTGTTGTGACGGTTATTGGCTGAACATGTTTGAGATGTTGCTACAGTGATTTAATGTGTGTTGGTTGGTGCTGTGATCATGTTTCAGAATTCTAGTTGAGGACAATGATATTAAGATCAACATGCAACATTGAAAAGCATGTAACATGCAACATTGAAAGGAAGAAATTACTGTGATTATTTAAAGGAAGAAACATGAATGTAATAAGTTGTGTAATTACCCGAGCTAGAGGAGAGCAATTTTTTGTATGAGTCAATCATGAAGCTGTTAAATATAGAAGCCATCTGAGGGTGAAAATCAGTTTGGAGGGAAGTTCAAATAGATGGGACAAGACAGCTTGGGGGGAAAATTAATTTACTTTTTAGGTTTGAATTTAAACGGGGCACTGTAGCTTAGTTTAATAGCAGGGGAGCTTTGGATTTGTAATTTCCAGATTTGTTAGAGACATTTTGTTAAAAAAAGGCAATATAAAGTAATATAATAATCGGTTTATTGTTGCTTTTAGGTTTTGGCTTTTAATAAAAAGTAATTGATTAGTCTCACCAAAAATAATATCATGTACAAATATTTGAACTAAAATAAAATCATTTTTCTGTTTTCTAACGAAAAGAGTATTATCAATTGTTCCTTTTGAAAAACCATTTTTAATGAGAAAACTTGAGAGGCGAGCATACCAAGCTCTAGGGGCTTGTTTTAACCAATATAAAGCTTTTTGAACCCGGTATACATGACTTGGAAAAAATAAATCAATATCGCCAGGGGGTTGCTCAACATAAACTTCTTCTTCAATAAAACCATTTAGGAAAGCACTTTTAACATCCATTTGAAACAATTAAAATTTTTTGAAACTTGCAAAGGCCAAGAACATCCTAATAGATTCTAATCTTGCAACCGGTGCAAAAGTTTTATCATAATATATGCCCTCCTCTTGATTGTATCCCTGGGCAACCAAACGAGGTTTATTTCTAGTTACTATGTCAAACTCATCAAACTTATTTGTAAAAACCCATTTAGTTCCAATAATAGAAGTATTATTTGGTCTAGGAACTAATTTCCAAACATTATTTCTTTGAAAGTTATTCAATTCTTTATGCATAGCTAAAACCCAAAACTCATCTTTTAAAGCATCGTCAATACGTTTAGGTTCTATTTAGGATAAAAATGCTATATTACCACATTCGCTCATAGCTTTTGAGCGAGTCAAAATGCCTTTGGATGGACTCCCTATAATTTGATCTTTGGGATGATCCGGTACAAATTTCCAAGCCTTGGGGAGTTCTTCTTGGTTATGTTCATTTTTTCTTTCCCCATCACTTGGTGTTTCCATTGAAGGTTTATCATTTAGTTGCAAGAGCTCCATTTCTCCCTCAATCTCATCACCATCTTGCAAACCAACATTAGATTCATCAAAAGTAACGTTTATAGACTCTTCAACAACGAGTATTTGCTTGTTAAAAACTCTATAAGCCTTACTTCTAGGAGCATATCCTAAAATTATACCAACATCAATTTTTGAATCAAACTTTATCATGATGGTCTTTAGTATTTAAGATAAAGCATTTACAACCAAATATATGAAAATATCCAATATGTGGAGTTTTACATAAAAAATAATTCATAAGGAGTTTTTTTAAAAGAAGGTCTAATTAAAACACGATTTAAAACGTGGCAAGCCGTATTGACGGCTTCGGCCCAAAAATATTTTAGCAAATCATAAGAGTTTATCATAGTACGACCATCTCTTGTATGGTTCTATTTTTTTGTTCATCAAAGAATTTGTTTTGAAATTCTCCACCATGATCACTGTAAAACCCCGATAATTTATGAATAATATAATTAATGTGTGATAAATTATGATATGTGGATATTTAGTATGATAAATATCATTTAATGGTATATGAGTATAACAACATGTGTTTTGAGTATGAACGAGTTCATACATGAGAGAGAAAATAGTTAAAACATGCACAAATGGCCAAACACATGAGAAACTGGAAATGTCCGGTCCGGTCGATCGCTGCCCGGTCGACCGTCACGGTCGATCGCGATATCTGCAGTTTGTTTTTCTCCTATTTTGAGTTGGTTTTGGATTTCTAAACCCATATCCGTTTTCCCCTGATATATGTAGATGAGTTTTTTCACATTTTCTTAGTTTTTCTAAGAACCCTAACAGCCACCAAAACCCCCCTAAACCCTAGTTTGATTTCTTGGAGAAGATTGAAGTCTTTCAAGTGGATTTTCGGGTGATTCTTGGCTATTGGAGTGGAGATCTTTTTAACCTTGCTTCTAACACGTTTTCCTATAACCCCAGGCGAGTATCATCTTTGCTAATCTCCCTCCTAGTTTTTAAAATGTTTTTAAAGAGTTTTAAACATGTTTTGTAGAGCCTAAATGACTAGTTTATGAATAAAGTCAATCTCTTTTGTATTATATGTATAAAGATTAAGTCTTTTCATGCTAAAAAGGTTAAGAAAATTTTTACAGATGTGATTTAGATCTTTTGATAATTTTAAAACATGGTTAATCTAAAGAAAGAAGTTTGATTCGTTGTTTTAAGCTTTTATGCATGTTTTTAGGGTTTTGAATACAAATTTAATGCATAAAATCATGTTTACAATTGTTGAGTTGTTTCCAGATGTTCATATCTGCTATGACATGTTTGCATACAAGTTTCATGAAGATTTAATCATGTTTGAATCACAAAAACACGACGTGAACATGACATACATAAAAAAATTCAGAATCTGGAATCAGGGTTCATGATCGACTGCCACGGTCGACCGCGTGCAGGACAGAGACCTGGGTAGTCTCTAGAGTCTGTCGCGGTCGATCACCACGGTCGACCGCCAGTTTGTTTTTTGGCTGTGCATGTTTATAAGGGTTGGAACTTGGATGTCGAATGGATTTCTCGACCTTATGATGATAGACTATGATATTAGTGATTGTTAAACACCTGGGATTATGGTGAACTTCAATGTGGTCACGCACACTAAGATTTTGTGCATGTATGCTAGATTGTGTTAGATTGACATACTTTCGACATGAGTTAATTTGATAAACACATATGAATAATGTTGTTCTACACGTATCGGAAAATAGGGAGATGAAACATATTAGCTGCAGAACGATTGAGTAAGAGTATTGCAAAAGTATCATTATTACATGTATCCCAAATAGGGAGATAATAAAACCTATTACCGTAGAGCGATTGAGTAAGAGCATTACGAGAGTATCGCTATAGCACAAGAGGATGCACGCATAGATAATTGATCAGCTGTAAGCTTTACATTCATGATAGATTGCCCGCGAGTAGGGTATTTCCTTTGAGATTTTGATACACCCGTTATGAACGGTAGATATTTTTGTTTTAGCAATAGTTGATATCCTCTTATGTTAGAGCAGATCACTCAAATGTAGTTCGAGTGGAGATGATTATTCTTTATGTTGGAGATTAGGGTATTTATCATTGATTATTTATTTTTCATTCATAGAGAGTTATATGAATGATTTGATATATGTATGTACTGATTCTATTTTCCTATATACTCCTACCCCTTCCCCTGGGGAGAGGTAGTGATGATCTCGCTAGTGCTTTGACGCTCGTTTCCCCTCTTTTCAGGCAGCGAGTCCGGCGCACGGAGATTCGCAGGTTGATGAGACATCTTAGTTGTCTGTTTAGCTATTTATTATGTTTTGTAGTTATTGCAGAACACCACATGTTGTTGATTATTTCCAAACTCTAGATTGGTATTTTATTTCATAGAGTTAAGAGCTATTGTAAGACTTTGTTTATTTGACTCATTGTATTTGAGATTTAGTTCAGACTCAGAGATATATCTATTTCATTCCAGTTGGGCTCATTATTAATATTTCTTGTGCTTCTTTTGTGTATATTCGGTGTTGTTCTATTTCTAGTTTTGCCTGTCTGTACCTTCATCTATTTATTGTTTTCCACTAGATAGATAACGATTGTGATGGTGAAACATATCATAGCATGGTTTGGTGCTTGGCAGGTTTGACAATCCGGGTTTCACCTGCGACTGCAGCCTTGTGTGAACCCTGGGGCATCACAATCACTTCTAATTTTAACAACTTTTAAATCTTTTTTATTTTTAATTCTTTTCACAAAACCAAAAAAATATTCAAAGCATTCATTTTTATAAGCAAGAAAAATTACCCATGTAAAATGAGAGAAATCATCAACAATAACAAATACAAAGTATTTACCTCCTAGAGAGGCAACATGTATGGGTCCAAAGAGATCGAGATGCAATAATTGTAAGGGTTTAGAAGTAGATACCTCATTTATGGATTTGATGGAAGTAATAGTTTGTTTACCTTTTGCACATTCCTCACAAGTAGAATCCTTAATATATGTTAGATTGGGTAGCCCTCTTACTAAGTTCTTCTTGGATAGCTTAGATATTAGCTTCATGTTAGCATGTCCAAGTCTCTTGTGCCAAATCCGAGGATCCCTATATACCGCCACAAGACACTTTACATCTTGATCTTTGTAGACGGTAAAAACTACCGCGGTAGAATTAGCAAACGAATTCGCCCACAGAATAGGACCGCCTTCTCTTAGGCCACTAAGCGGATTCGCTGGCACACGAATCCGCCCTCACTAACCAAATCCGCCCTCGTGTGCCGAAGCCACTTGCAGAGGGCCAAGTCTGCCTGCGTAAGCCGAAAGCCGGGTTTCCAGGGACAAGC
>BQKN01060389.1:21127-35586 GCA_022839385.1 Asparagus kiusianus | reverse complement strand
ACGAAATCCCTCCCTTTTCCCGGGAAAATCAGAAATTTACACCTACAATCTTTTAGCTCATTCATCTCAAAAATATAAACATTAGATCTTCTAAAAGAAACAAAAATAATTTTATCATTCATACTAACAATACATTTATCTGGTTTAAAAATGATGTCAAAGACTTTGTCACTTAATTGACTAATGCTAAGAAGATTATGGTTTAAACCTTTAACAAAATAAATATCTTCAATTACGGAAGAAGGTATCTTATCAATAGTACCAATACCTACAATTTTACCTTTCTCACCACCACTAAAGGAGACGTTGCCTTCTTCAATCCTTGATAGGGTTGCAAATAACCTTTATTGCCCATCATGTGATGAGAGCAACCACTATCAAGGTACCACAACTCCTTACGTTTTGTGCGAGACGTTCCCTACATGCAAATAAGTTGTAGAACCTTTAGGTACCCAAATTTTGGGTCCTTGAGTGTTAGTATTTTTGGTACCCTTGGGTACCCACATTAACTCATAATGATCAATATTATTCTTAATCCTACAATGAGTAGAAATATGACCATACTTCATGCAATATGTGCACAAAAACCTTTTCTTGTATGTAGGAGCATGACATTGATGATACCATTTTCTACCAACATGATGATGACTAGAATGAGAATGATTAGATTTAATTCTAATGTTTTCAATTTCTAATCTCACGACTTTATATCTTAGTTGTTTGTTTTTAAAGTCTAGATCTCCTATCATCTCATCTTTTAGAGCAAGAGATGATTGTAGTTGCTCAAACTGAGAGTCACAAGAAACATGTAATTTTTTCAATGAAGAATATTTTTTTGCTAATCTTTTAAATTCAAAATTTGATTCTTCTACAGTCACATCTAATTCATATTGCATATAAAGAGATTCACTTTTGGTTTCAGATTGTACCTCATCTTCATGAGCCATGAAGCAAATGTTCCGGTCATAAAGAGCAATTTTGACGCCCTTATCATCACTATCCGAATCTCTTGGTTCGGATTCATCCCATCCGGCATACATAGCCTTCTTCTTCTTGTATTTCAAATATTTATCCTTGAGCTTAGAACAATCATTGGCTAAGTGTCCCGGTTCGTTGCATTCAAAGCATTTACCTATACGAAAAGAGAATTTGTTGTTAGATCGATTCTTAAAATTTACTTGAAGCTTGGGATGTAAAAAACGAAACAGTGAACAATAAGATGAGAGTTAAAGCTCTTTTGAAAAACACAACCACAAACTGAAGAGATTTGTAATTAAAGCTTAGATCTAAAGTAGTTGGGGTGTTGGGTATTTATGGGGAGAGAAAACAGCAGCCAAAACCCTAAAGAATCAGACAAAATCTCCCAAAAACCAGATTTCTAAATCTGTACAAAAATAACCATTATAGTGTTATGAGTCTACTCGATACTATTCATGAGTTGACTCATAAGTAGCCGTTACAGGCTAAAAACCAACTTATGGGTTGACTTGTAAATATCATGAGTCGACTCATAATACATGGGTCGACTCATAAAATCATGAGTCGACTCAGCAGAAACAAAACTCATTTTTCAGCACAGTTTGTGAGTCGACTTATGACAGGCATTAATCGACTCAACCTGATGGGTCGACTCATGATGTTGTGAGTCGACTCATCAGAAATAAATTGTAAACTACGTAGCAGTTTGTGAGTCGACTCAACACTGTTCATGAGTTGACTCATAAACATGTACACAGAAAATTTTAACTTTGAACCTTGTTAAAAAATATCAAATAAATTCTTATAAATGTAAAACTTTGGGAATAGTTTATAAATATTTTAACAAACTTGTTTGAAAATGAATTTTACAAAAAGGTCCTAGTATTTGTGAAAATCATCATTTTAACAAAAATATCAAAATACGAGTTTCGAAAGTGTGCAAGTGTGTGAGATATCCCAAATAGCTTCAAATGAAATCTACAACTACATGCCTAAATTTAAGTACTAGAGAGAAAATAAAATAGCAAATATCTCTCACATAGAAATACATTTCTTGAGTCTTGATATTGCTTTAGAGTTGATGAAGCTTCTCATTGTGTTAAATGTTCTTGATAAACATTGCTTCATCACTTAGCCTCCACCTCCTTAGATATTATCGTTGTAGCTTATTTTGCATCCAATCCTCCATGAAAAGTGCTAATGATATGAAATCTACAATATAGCTCAATAAACAATTAGCACCAATAATGGTGTTTGTAAATCATCATCAAAACAAAGGACCTAACAGTTGTCAGGTCAGCCAACTGACTAGTTTTAACAGTTGTTTAGTTGCCAAGGGATAAAAAAGCTGTGAAGTTAATCCTTTTTAGCAGTTGTGCACAGAAGGATCTTAGTGCTTTACTATTGCCATAGTTGTAGGGTTTGGGTGTTCCGAAGGCCTTCTACTACTAGCCAAATCTAGTTCTAAGGGTGAATGATATTATATAATTGTCCATTTCGATGGTAGGATGTGAGAGGTAATATCGAGACATGAGAGGGTCATAGAATTACCGACCTAGCTACCACCATCAGGAATATGGGATCATCGAATTGTACTGAAGAATAAGTCAAAAACTAGTTTAAGAGCCACATTATCCTACACATTTTGAAGGAGGAGATCAAAAGGTAGCTCAAGGAGACACTAACGAGTGGATTGATCCGGCCAAGTTAGAGTCTATTTTCTTTACTTATTCTCTTGGTGAGGAAGAAGAATGGGACATGAAGATTTTGCACAGACTATAGGGTGTTTGGTGAGAAAGTTGATTTCATTGCTGTATTCATTATAACTTTGATCGTTACAATGAAAACAAAAAGATTAGTCTTTTTATAAGACCTTTTACACAATGAGAATATAAAAATTAAACTTTTGTCAAACAACACAACGGACGTTTATCCTCCGTTGCTTGCATAAGATATTAGCCTGTGATGGGGACGTCGATATCCGTGGACCACCAGGCGATCAGATCAGATCCGGAGCTTCGTTGATTCGTGAAGGAATCAAGAAGCCAAAGCAATTATCTAGTTAACAGTGAGATAATTACTCTTCTTAAGATCACCGCAATATGGTAATCTCAAGAGAAAAACACGGGAACTGCAGATCTGACGAACTCTTCTCTCCTGTGCTAAAGGACTCGATCGATCTCCTCCTCTCTTCTAAAATTAGTGTTCCTTCAGTCTTCAATTCTGCAGGGCTTTACCAACGCTCGAGAATTCCAGATCTGAAAAAATGAAGGCCCTCAGGCTGTATTTATAGGCTTCGGGACCCCTATTTTTGGATAAGAACGGCTGATTCCCTCTTATCCTCAATTGTAACCACTTGATCATGTGCTTGGATGATATTTTATCAGTTGAAACAAATCCAGGTGGTTAACGATCGAAAAACTACTCAAAATAGCCAAAATCTGCTTTTTGGGTCTGCGAACACCCTCGGGCGTCTCGGCCTGGCCGAGACACTAGTGGGTGTCTCGGCTTGGCCAAGACACCATCAGGTGTATCGGCTTGGCCGAGACACCATCACGTGTATCGGCTTGGTCGAGACACCATCGGGTGTCTCAACTAATCCGAGACACCACCGTGTGTCTCGGCTTGGCCGAGACATCTTGGGGTGTCTCGGCCAAGCCAAGACACCTCTGGGTGTCTCAGTTTTGGCCTTGGGCTCCATTTCATGCATCCCGTCTGTTTTCACCGTATTTTCATCATCCGACCTCAGAATTACGTGATCCAAAATCTATCAGAAAGCTAGCAAGGAGATCTACAAGCTTCCATAATTGAATCATATGTGGAGTAAATAGGTCACGAGGGGCGATTCGTCTTTCATAAGCGACGTGCAGCTCCCGGTCTATTTATGTTTTCGTTATTCCAAAATTCCGCTGCTTCGCATAGTCCATCGTCAAATGAGATTCTCTGACTCGAATAGCGATGTTCATTGTCTTCTCTCTATCTTGAGCCACGTGTGGGGACCTATAGGCAATTTTGATGCCTACATATACCCCCTCCAAAGTGTTTCAGTCTCGTTTCTTTTATAGATAAGCCTGAAATACTTCGGATATGATCGGTCCAACCTTCAGTCGGTATAAAAGGACCTGTAGTTATCTTTGATTCTTAACCCCTTTGATTTTTAGTATGTTCAGTATTTTGATGAATAACCAAAACTGTTCTGGCACTGTGATTTTCGTCTGGCCGTCGTCGAAGTCTCAAATAGAAAGTGGTGAGTTCATTTTGGCTCGTATCGTCGAGTTGACTTTGAACTGACTATCTCAATCACAATGGGTTGACTTGTGTTGACTTGCGTTGCCTTTCATCACAACGCGTTGACCTTCGTTGACCTAGGATTACGCGTTGACCGGCGTTGGCCTAGGGTTTCGGATTGCCTGGCATTGACTTTTTTATCATAACGTGTTGACTGGCATTAACCTAGGGTTACGTGTTGACCGGTGTTAACCTAGGGTTTTGGATCACCTGGCATTAACTTTTTCATCGCAAGGCGTTGACTGGTGTTGACCTAGGGTTACGCATTAACCGACGTTGGCCTAGGATTTCTGATCACCTAGCGTTGACTTTTTCATCACAATGCGTTGGTTGGCGTTGACCTAAGGTTATGCGTTGATCGGTGTTAACCTAGGGTTTCAGATCGCCTGGCATTGACTTTTTATCGCAACGCGTTGACTGGCGTTGACCTAGGGTTACGCGTTGACCGACATTGACCTAGGGTTGCGGATCGTGTGGCGTTGACTTTTTCATCGCAACGTGTTGACTGGCGCTGACCTAGGGTTACGTGTTTACCAGCATTAACCTAGGGTTTCGGATCGCCTGGCGTTGACTTTTTCATCGTAACGCTTTGGCTGGCGTTGACCTAGGTTACACATTGACTGGTGTTAACCTAGGGCTTCAGATCGCCTGACGTTGCCTTTTTCATCGCAATGCGTTAACTGGCATTGACCTAGGATTACGCGTTAATCGGCATTGACCTAGGGTTCGGATCGGCTGGCATTAACTTTTTCATCGCAACACGTTGACTGGCGTTGACCTAGGGTTACGCATTGACCGGCGTTGACTTAGGGTTTCGGATCGCGTGACGTTGACTTTTTCATCACAACACGTTGACTGACGTTGACCTATGATTACGCGTTGACCGGCGTTGACTTGGGTTTCGGATCGTGTGACATTGACTTTTTCACCATAATGTGTTGACTAGCATTGACCTAGGGTTTCGCGTTGACTGGCGTTAACCTAGGGTTTTGGATCGCCTACCGTTGACTTTTTCATCGCACCGCGTTAACTGGCGTTGACCTTGGGTTACGCGTTGACCGGCGTTAACCTAGGGTTACGCGTTGACCAGCGTTGACCTTAGGATTTTGGATCGCATGGCGTTGACTTTTTCTTCCCAACGCGTTGACTAGCGTTGACCTAGGGCTACACGTTGATCTGCGGTGATCTTAGGATTTTGGATCGCCCGGCGTTGATTGGTGTTCATTTTCATCAGAATGACCAATAACCGAAGAAAATGGGCGAAAAGGTGGTCATAAAACACCTGGGGACCGGCTTGGGCCCGAGACACCGGTGGGTGTCTCGGCCATTGGGCCGAGACACCTATGTGTCCTCTCCCCCCTTTTTTTTTGCTTCTTCTTGTTGTACTTTCCCCCTCTTTCCCAAAATTTCAAATAGAATTCTATTCCCTCTCAAACTCCTTCTTCCTCCTCTCATCCAAAAACTCCATTTCTTTTTCTTCGAGAACTCTAAACCTATCAAAACACTTGCCTTTAAAAGCCCTCAACCCTCCAACATAATTTTGGATTTTTTTGCCCTAACCCCTAAACCTTCTCCCATCTTCAAGCTCAAGACTTGATCTTTTAGAGTTGGGTTTTCAAGCTCTTGATTTGGGTAAGCTCCTCTTCAAGAACTCTCTTTTTTTTAAGAAAGATTAAAACTTTATGCTTGTAATGAGGGTATGCCATGAATTTATATGCAAAGATCATAACTTTTTGTCCTCATGAGTTAGGTATTGTGAAAAGATAGAATCTTGATGATGGGTTTTGTATATGGCCGAAATTTTGAGGGGTTTATGTGCAAATATGGGGCCAAAATCTTTTGGGGGCTTATTTGCAAAAGTTAGACAAAATTTTGAGGGAGTGTTTATGCAATAAAGGACTAAAATTTTAGGACTTGGATTGCATGCCCATTTGGCCGAAAAATTGAGGGGTGCTTTATGCGAGAGGACCAATAATTGTTGAGTTGTTTATTTGCAAAAACTAAATATTGTAGAGGGGCATATTTGCAAAAAGGTTGAAATTTTAGGGCTAAAATTTCAAGAGTTTAGGCTACATACCCATAAACAAAATTTTTGAAGGGGTTTATATGTAAATTTTTGCCGAGACTTGTGGAGCGGTCTATTTGCAAAATTTGGCCAAAATTTTTGTAAGGGGGTTTATTCATAAAATTAGCTAAACTTTGTATTGTCGAGGATGTTATGTGAACAAACATGACAGTCATGGCTCAATTTGAATGTGTTCGTGGCAAAAATTTAGCCTCGAACATGAGGGATATTTTGGGTATTTAACCCAAAAGTTAATCATGAAGGTTTTAAATGCAATTTGAACCCATTGTTTGCATGTAGAGAACCCATAGGTTTAATTAGACTTCAACTATATAATCCTATTTTGTTTATAAGATTTTAGCCAAAGTTCATAATTTTCCTTTTAATTTTTTGGTTCTTGGATTCATGATTGTACCTGATCCGTTGATTTTCGTTATAGGTTAACCATGTCTCCGCACCGATCGTGATTTTATAGGAGTCGCTCAACTTCTCAGCATAGTGAGAGGGAGGCTCCCATAGCGTCCACTTACGAGGGTGAGCTTTTATGCTTTCTGTATCCTCGTTTGACCCCTTAGCGGGTCATTCGGGAAGAACCGACGTCCTCCTTCGCGGGGATTGAGGTTTTAAAAGACGTGTTTTTCTTGGCTAATTCATGTCTTTCGGTATATTGGGGTGATTTCGTGTTGTATTATACTATGTGGGTCAGGGTACATTACCACGTTGTTTACGATGATGCATACCGCTCTTCGTGTGTTGGACACTCAAAATCGTCTCGCCAATCACTCAATAGACGACTCTATCTCGCAAGCTTGTGAGATGAGTTCAATCCTTGTATAATTTATGAATAATTTTCTGAATCCATGTTTGTTTTACTGCAGTTGAATTCCCCACAAACAGCCTCCCTCCTCATGCTACTAGCGGTTGCAGTAGAGATAATTTTGCTTCTTGTGTTGATAAGCAGGCCATCGGTCCGACTCCTCAGTTTGATGAAAGACATTCTGTGGAGTTCCGTTGTATTATACGAGATGGGGGCCACCAATCATTGCGCTAGTTGATTACCGATGCCCCCTTCATTGAAAGCTCTATTTCCACTCAGGCTTTAAAGAAGCCTGATTATTTATTTGGAGACCACGTCGAGGATCCGGCTAAGCTGATTCTTGATGACGAGCACTGGTTGAATGATGATGGAGGGCTCCTCTTATACATCCCTTCTATTCCTCGTCAGCATTCTCTCACTCATTTGGAGATGCAGGTTGTGTGATGATAGATGTCATGGAATCTTACAGATGATCATGATCGAGTTCATTGTGGATTTGTTTCTCATCATAAGACCCCAGGTTCTGATGGGTATAATTATATTCGTGGTCGCGCCACCGGACGAGGTGTCAGCAGCCACCCCTACTATGAGGAATCGTCTGGCCAAGCTTGGGAGGAAGTTACCTCCGACAAAGTTCAGATGTTTTGGTTGGGCCTATTTGCCACCCAAAAAGTGGTGGACTCATATGACTAATTATGTCTTGGGATGTTGGGAGAGTGATCTGAAGTGCAGTGGGTTGTATGCGCACATATGAGCCACTATATATGGATTCCTTGTCAGCAGTCGCCATTTTCTAGTGTTGTTGGAGACATATATCCCTGACAGTAACACTTTTTTGACTTACAGTAGAGAGTTAGGATTAGCCCTGCATGAGATGCACAAGGTGTCTGGTCTTCCGATGAGGGACTATCTATATCAGGAGTACTTTCCTTCGAACATGCAGTTGGAGTGGTTGAAGAAAGATTCTCCCGCTATGTATGACATGCTTTGGGATCTTACGTTTTATTATTATAGATCCCTAATTAAAGTGAGTCCTCTGGCAAAGAGGAAGAGGCAGATCAGTTTGAAGCAGTTCGCTGTTTAGTTATTCCAACATTTGGAGAGCAGCTCGGGCGAGGTCATTTGTGGGTTGGCCTCTTTAACACCTTCTGCCATTAATGAGTTAATTGAGAGGGCTGAAGCTTGTTCTTTTACTACCACTAGAGCTGAGAGAGCTTTCCCCATGGGAACTAAGTTTCGGACATTCCTTTATCACGCTTAGAAGTCTATTCGGTCCAGGACTCTGCTGGCGGGATGTCTTGCCCTCTGGTTCAAGAAGTGCGTCATTCCATATCAGTTTTCTAACGCCTTACCTTTTGAGGTCCTCCTCCCCGTCGTTCAGTTAGCTAACGGGAAGGATCTTTCTCTGCTTCCTACGATGGTCACCGGTATTCATTGTGGGCTTAGGATTTGGTCGATGGTCTTACACACATGGGTTCTGAACCGTCAACCGAGCTTCTTTCTGTAAAGGTCGAGCATCCGTATACATACCTGATGGTGTGGCTCATTCTTCACTGCCCTGATTTGATGTCGGTGCCTAGTACTATTGATGCATCTGTTCCTTTTGTGCAGCTGTTAGAAGGGAGCAAGTGGTTTGGGAAGACATTCACTGATATACAATGAGAGCTTCAAGTTCATAAGAGCTGGGAGTTCTTCAAATGTTTTCCTAGCTTCTCGGGCTGCTATGACGACATGTTGATTGATGAGGAGAAACCATGGGCCGGTCGGACTTCTCTTGACACTGGTTGCTTCCGTTGGTTGGTGAACATCCGCGTTGGATATCTTGTCCTTCGGGTGAAGGGTCGTTGCTATATAGAGCCTTATCTTTCGTGTCGTTTTGCTTGCCAGTTCGGTTACGACCAACTATATGTTGGGAACCTAAGCCAGGGCTTGAGGATTGAGGGGACTCTTATTGATGGCGTCCGAGCATGGCTTTGGACTATGATGGGCTGTACTGGAGCCTACTTCACTCTTCCTTCGTTTAAGTGCAAACCATTGCTTACTTTCCTTAGCTATAAGTGGCTCCTTTCTGCCAATGAGCTTCTAGGTGTGAAGAGCCTCTCAGAGTTAGAGGCTGAGCATTTGGTTCAAACTACTATCAGGGCTACTCGTAAGGCTGAGGTTTCGAAGAAGCGGGGGAAGAAACGTAACAAATCCTCCTGTTCGAGCAAGACAAGATGGGGGATGATGAAGAGATCCTTCCTATTGATGATGAGAATGAGACTTCTGAGGAAGAGTTTATGGACATAGATACCGACGGGGAAGAATCTGATCCAGGTCTGTCAGACTCTTTCTTTTCAGAATTAATGGATCTAGCATTTTCTCGTTGGCATTAACGCTATACCCTTTCTAGATATCAACTGGCTTTTCGAAAACCGGAACGATAGGTCTTATTTACTTATCCTAACAAGACGACTCTTGTCACTCCAGGTAGGATGGTTGACGAGCATGAGCCCCTAAATTTTCATTATGCGAGATCACGGCCTAGTGCCGAGGTTTCTGCACAGGTTGAGATGCGTACCAAATATACGCATGAGCGACCTACTGGTCCTGTAGGGGTTTGTCCTCAAAAGCGGAAGAAGACCATTCATAAATCGTATATTGGTCAGCACGCCCACGGGGCAGAGTTACAAGGTACAACTGGTGGAGAAGGAGGGAATGCTCTACCATCTTCACTACTTTAAAATAGTGCTCTTTTGCATTCCCTGAACATAATCATGTTCCGTGTTTCAGGAAGCCATGGTGGAGGTGAACTTCCGCATGACTCTGTATTCTCCGATCTTGGCCATTTGGATGGCTCGAGCTTTGTGCAGCAGATGTGCGATGCCATTCGTGATGAGCCCATGGATGTTGAAGTAAACACGGATGCTGAGCAAGCTGATAGCGTTGAGCCGAGGATCCTATGTCCAAGTATATCTAACATCGGTAATATACTATTCGAGCAGCAGTTAAAGGAGTTAGCCAATTTGGAATTTGTTCCCCCTTTAATCACTTCCGTGCTTCATTCTCTTTTAGACAAATTGAATAATGCGGACACGAATACTAGGGTAGAAGAATCTTCTACTACTACCGTAGGTAAATCTGAGTTCCTTTCTCCCCCGCTTTTTGTATATATCCATCACTTAAACTCTTATGCAGGTATCACGCTAGAGAGACTGGTCGAGGATGAGACTTTTCATGGTATGGATCTTGGGGCATTCAGTGAACATATGTATGTCTCAGTACCGAGTTTCTCGAGATCTGACACCAGATTGCTTGTCGAGATGTTGGTAGAGCAGGCCACCAGGGAGGCTGCAGGACCATCCTTTGAGGGTGGTTCATCTGCAAGTATGCATCTAATTTCCAACATTGTAATTATCTTCATTTGTCAAAACCTCCGTCTGACTGATAGGGAATTCTAATCGTAGGACCAACCACTGGGACTGATACGACTATGATTTTTAGCATCCCTAGTTTACCTGAGGGTGGTGGATCTGTAGGTATGCATATAATCTCCTCTATTGTCATCCTTTTCTTTTGTCCAAACCTCTATTTGACTAATAAAGAATTATAATCATTGGACCAGCCATCATGACTGATACGACTACAATTCCTAGCATCCCTAGTTTGCCTAGCGGTAGTGTCTCTTCTCCGAACCCAACGGGCATTATAGAATTACCTAGAGGAGTTGACATACCATCGACAATCACGCTTGCTACCTCTTCTGAGCCTGCTGAGATTGGATTGACAGAGCCTAGCACAGGATCTCAAACTGAAGAGACCTTTGTTGGTACTGGTATGCTCATAATTTGATCTGAATCTTCCCACTATATTCTAGAGTCTCTTACCCTTCTGTACAATTACTTGTAGGCTCTCCACTATCTCCATATGAGGGTGTCCTAGCCCTTTTAGCCGATCTTGATCCCAGCAGGGACATTTTTCGAGTGGATCTCGGTTATTTCGTTAACTTTTTTGACGGAATGATTGAAAAGCTTCTTCATCAGGGATATTGCTTCGATTAGTTTAGGCGTTCTCTTACCCGATACATGTCGATGCTTAGAGAGGAGGGATATCCTTAGCTAGCTGATTCTCTCACTGCCGACTTTGTTGTTCTGGAGTGTGAATTCCGAGAGTTAGAGGAGCTGAAGGCTAGTGGGGCTTCTTCCTTTATATCTTCTCAGCTCGAGCATAGACTAACACAATGGCGCGACCTCAGATCTTCTATTGGTAGCGAGCTTCAGTCGTATGAGAGTTCTATCGCATAGATGATGGCTAGTCTTGTGAGGAAGGACATGGACAGAGCCGAGTTACTCAGTTCTTTAGATTCCAACCGTGAAGAGATAGCCAGGCAGAAGAAAGCCCTAAAGTATGCTGAGGTGTCCGGTGCTATCATTGTAGATGAGCTAGCTAGCTTAGAGAGTTCTCGCGGGCAGATTTCGGAGAAACTAGGATCTGCACAGGAGAGATTGATAAAGATGAAAGGTGAAGATACAAAGATCTTGAGTAGTTCTGAAGATTCTGTCTGGGCCTATCTGCAGGACGAGCTTGAGCAAGGTTATGTAGATAAGCTCTCTAGGTTGGAACTTCACATTCTCGGTCGCCAATTGCGTTTAGGCCAATAAGTTGTATCATTGTATGCTCTGACTTGATATATTAGTAAAGACCCAGTATTTGATTTAGTGTACTCGTCTTTTATTATGATTTCTTTTTGTTCATTGTTAACTAAGTGGACATAATGCTTATAGGATTTTTGACAAATCCTCAGCCATCAACGGATTTTATGTGCCTTTATCGATTATCATTTGAATCGGGTTAGCATACGGATTGTATAATTCCGTTCCATATGTAATGTTGTGCTAAAAGAATGAATTCTCTTAGGCTTAACGCAATGATATTGAATACATAGACTTCGTCTTCATCACGGGAATAGACTACCCGGAAACGCGTGTTAGACGCTGACTCATTCTTACTTAGGATTCAGGATAAAAGTCCCCAGACTTGTATTCTGGTGTCTTTTCATCCGGTGAAAGACTAAACCGGCAACATTTGTTAGATGCAGACTTAAGGTTTTTGGGAAATCCTCAGTCTTCAACGGATTTGATGTGCCTTTACCGATTACTATTTGAATCAGGCTAGCATGTGGATTGTATACATGCGTTCCGCATATAACGTTGTGCTAAAAGAATGAATTATTTTAGGCTTAATGCTATGATATTAAATATATAGACTTCATCTTTGTCACGGGAATAGACTACCCGGTAACACGTGTTAGGCGCTGACTCATCCTTACTTAGGATTCAGGATAAAAATCTCCAGACTTGTATTCTGGTGTCTTTTCATCCGGTGAAAGACTAAACCGGTAGCACGTATTAGATGCAGACTTATCTCTATTTTAGGGTTTGAGATAAAATCCCCTAGACTTGTATTCTGGTGTCTTTTCATTCGGTGAAAGACTAAACCAGCAGCATGTGTTAGATGCAGACTTATCTCTATTTTAGGGTTTGAGATAAAATCCCCCATGCATGAAGTGCGCATATTTGAAGTTGAGAAATATGTATTTTCTTAAGGGTAAAGACAAACCCGGAGCGGAAGAGGAAAAATTTTATATTCTATCTTCCAAAACTGAAGAGGAAGGATTTTATATCCTGTCTCTAGTTGGAGGGGAAACTCAAGGTGGGATCTCCTCTTTAAGAATCTGAGAAGATAAAACTAAGAGTGGGATCTCCACTCTGAGAATCGGGAAGATTTAAGCAACCCTAACTTTTATAGGATTGATTACTTAAACTGAAAAGAGCTCTTCGTTTATCGAAGTGAAATTTAGACCTTGATCCTACCTTTTATAGGTTTGGCCGAGTGGGTTGGAGATAATCCTAACTTTTATAGGTTTGATTGCTCAATTAAAAATGAACCTCTCGTTCATGGAAGGAATCGAGAGGGTATTCTGGCTTTGGCCCTAACTTTTATAGGTTTGACCAAAAAAACAATGGGAGTGGAATACAGATAGCAGTGAAAATGCCCACTTGTACTAGCCACTCATTGACGAATTTCGATGTCAAGTGATCCGTACTTAACACGTAAAGTTTGAAATTGCCAAAGATTGGCGGAAAGGGTGTCGTGTTAGTGTTTTAACAACACGAGTGTTAAATGCACAAACACAGCGATGCGTTGAAAGGATTTAACTGATAAGAATTTTAGTGGAGTCACCGTCAATTGATTTGATCAGTGAGGGATTTTATGGGGAAAGATTATGAATTTTCAAACACCAGTGGGGGTTTCGTGAGGGAAGATTGATTTATCAAAGTGATCGAATCTCGTCTTAATAAAACCATTCACAAAAGTTGGTGAATTTTATCTCGACAATGAGATACATTCTATCATTGAGGACATTCAAAGTCCAAATGGGGATTTCTTGCTTATTCTTTTTGTAACTACCGAGTTATCCCTAAGAATACCCTACATAGTATTCTTCCGAGAACTTCCCATGACATGGGTTATCCTAAAGTACTAAGGGTAGTACTTTTTTAGAAACTTCTCGTTTATCGACAACCTGAGCCGAGCGCCTTCCTTGGTAATAAGGCGATATGCGCCATTCGAGTAGACTGTCTCTACTACAAATGGTCCCTCCAATTTAGGTTTAAATTTGACTTTCTTCTTGGAATTAAGAATCATGGGCCGTCGGATGGCTAAGACTAAGTCTCCTTCTTTAAAACTCCGTTGTCGAACTTTCATATCAAAAGCTCGGGAAATTCTGGCTTGGTAGAACTCAATGTGCTGTTGCAAGAGCGATCCGAAGCGATGAAATTTGAATTTACAATAGAAGAACGGCTTCATACCCGTATACTAAAGAATATGGGGTCGATCCCGTCGACGTGCGGACCGTGGTACGATAGGCCCATAGAGCTACACCAAGCTTATCATCCTAATCTTGTTTATCAGTTTTCATGAGTTTTGATAAAAGCTTTACGATAGTCTTGTTAAAGGCCTCTGTCAATCCATTCGCTGTGGGATTGTAAACTGTCGATAAGACTGTTCGCGGGAAAATTTGTTGCTTTCTTCATTACTGATGTCATTGTACACTCTTGTAATAGTTTATCGATTACAAAGATCCGGTCTTTTTATAAGATCCGGTTACAATGAAAATCAAATAAAAAGAAATGAAAATTACAACTTTATTTCCTTGTTTATCGAACAAATCACGAGCTCTTGTTTTGCGGTCGCTCGCTTGCGTGGGTTGTTTGCCTGCGCCGGGGTTTATCCGTGGACCACCGCGAGATCTAGATCCGGTCGGATCTA